>JAGDYQ010000099.1:3456823-3470783 GCA_021962125.1 Bulinus truncatus
TTGAAGCAGTAAACATTTTTTGGAATTGTTCAAAGTGTGTATTTATTTTTTGCTGGATCCACTCACAGGTGGAATGTTCTTTTGAAACAGTTGCCCTCACTCACATTAAAACCACTAAGTGAAACCTGATGGGAAACCAGAGTTGCTGCTTTGCGTGTTTTGCGGTATGAACTTGTTCCAATTTACGATGCATTAGTTTCACTTTTAGAGGGCGAAAATTTGGAAGGCGTTACTGGAACCAAAACCCGACCAGATGCTCAAGCGATTGCTGGGAAAATTTCGGATTTCAAATTTCTCGTTGGTGTTGTAATATGGACAAAGTACTTTTTGAAGTTAATGTCACTAGCAAAATGCTACAAGGTGTAGCACTTGACTTATCAGAGGCAGTCAAGCAACCCAAGAAAACTTAAGAATTTTTACGTAGATGGCGTTCTGATGAAGGTTTTTTGGAAGCCATTACTGATGCTAAAGAATTAGCAAAAAAATTGATTTGGAGAACACAACCTTCCCAGCAACCAAGGAAATAAGAGTTCGGAAACAGAAGCGTTCGTTTAATTATGAATCACCAGATGAACCTGTGAAAATCGACAGGAAAATTTCAAAATCAAGTTTTTCTTTGCGGTTTTGGATACAGCTATACAGTCTGTTGCAGAACGGTTTCATCAGCTGGGCGATCACAATTCTAATTTTGGATTTCTGTATAACATCAATAGTTTTTCAAAAGAACTGCCAAAGAGTTTACTGAAAAAATGCCAAAATTTAGAGAGTATTAACACATGACAATTGCAAAGATATCGATGCTATACAACTCTGTGATGAACTTATCTGTATTTCCCATCGGACGGAAGGAGAATGAATAACTACTCCATATCAACTCCTGCAATATGTCTGCAAAACTGGATTATGTGAATTTTTTTCAAATTTGATTGTTGCATTGAGAATTTTGCTGCCACTTCCAGTAACGGTTGCATCAGGATAACGCAGTTTTTCAAAACTTAAAATCATAAAAAAATATCTGAGAACGACGATGACTCGAGAATCGTTTGGTTAGTCTTTCAATTTTGTCGATTGAAAAAAATTGCAGCAGACATTGACCTCGAATTAGTTGTTCAAGAATTTGCAGAAGCAAAAGCAAGACGAGTTAAATTATAAAATATAAACTAAAGAATACACAAAGTGACAAAGAACTTGGAGTTGGACTCATTTTACTAGGCTGCACATGCACTTAGATCATATGATAGTAACAGCCTGACTGTATGAACTAAATTTTAGCATTTGTTTGTCATATCACACTATAGGCACTGTATAGATATACTTCTTACTTTTTTTAAATGCTACAATTAATTCTAAATTTTATTAGTTTTATTAAATTAACAGTTACTAAATTCTTAACAAAAATTATTAAATTATTTAATAAAATTTGGTTTCATTTGAGTTTCCTCTTCATTCTCTCAATTATCATATGAATTATCTGAGGCCCAGAAGGATCTGTTGCAAAAATCGTATCTTAATTTTTGTGTCTTCCCTGTAATATGGCTCTCGGTGTCTGTACTGGTTTCTAATTTCTCAATTTTTATTGTTCATGCAGAAGGGGCGGGCGTCCTAATAGATGACTGCCTAAAGCGCCAAATTGCCTGGGGACGGCTCTGGGTCCGTGGCGAGAAAAAGGTTGGGGACCACTGATGTAGCACATGTATTTTTGTTTATTAAAATGTATGCTTTTATGAACATTTTATGTATTTTATACTTTTTGTACAATTAGTTATATATTATTTCACGTAAATGTATGCTACCAAATAAGGGGTAATTAATTGTAAGTAAAAACGGTTTAAATGCTTATGAGAGGGTGTCTTATGGCACCTCGACTTTATAATTATTCAACCAGGTCCGCCGTAAGGGGTAAACAACACAATCACTTGTCAGGGTCCCCAAGCCGGTGTGCTTTTTGGGGGGATGGAGGCGACCTATTTGATTTCTCCATCAAATCAAATACCAAGGAGGTTGTAATTTAACCTCCTTGTCAAATACCGACTCAATTGAGAACAAATGAGAACCACTGCGATTAATCGACCAACATTTTTTTTATAAGATAATGGTGGAGTAGCTCAAATATTAGCGTTAGTATGAAATACACCTAATTGTAATTATTCTATATTTCATTTCTTACAATCATACAGAGAAAATATTACATTGGGGAATTTTTCGAAGGATAATTGTGATGGCACTACTTTTTTCCCCACAAGCTTACGCGTGGTGAGTTGGCGATAACCCAAACATAATCAGGTGGACTGGTGGAGCTACATTTCTTATTATAATGACCTAAAAACGACAAAAAAGCATTATGTGTTTCAAAATGGATATATTGTAACTTAATAAATGCCTTGAAAATTTGACCATTTTGTGGTTTTAAGGTAATACTGATGATGGATTTTACTTTTCTCTGTCTACTATGGAGTCTAACCCAGGCACTAACCAACCAAAAACTGTTAACCATTTATTTCTGATATATATGAGTATATCATTGTCATTATGATTATCCTATATACATTTGTTTTTCTTTTTTTTTGACTAACTTTAGTTTTAGTGGAAAGTATTATTTACAATTATTATTGATGGTAACCATTTAAATCATCCCTCTTATAATATTTCTACAATACAAGCAAAGTATTAATCTTAAAATAGTTAACATTCTTTTTTTCTGGCTTAGTCTTAGATTTCATTGACATTACATTTATGATTACAATTTACAATGGTCAATAAATTATCTTATTAATCAACAAAATATTCAAAAGCATCTATAACCCACTCATTGGCAGACACTATCTTCATTGTCAATAAAATTTAAGTAAAAAAAAAAAACTTGATCTGTCATTCTAACTCTAAAGTATAAGCCTACAACTTGTAGTACAAGTTTAATCTAAGCTTATGGTCTTACCTGTTATTTGGAATATTGCTCCCTCCACCCCATGTTGTAATGATTTCTTAGAAATAATTTATATAAACTTTCTCTAACCAGACTCTAGGCTATGTATTCCCATAGAAGGCCTATTTTGATGACTTTGTCTTACATATGCTAGGTTAGCATGAATGGCATGATTAATTTCAGTTAGGCCTATTCTAGAAACGCAGTGGCTACGGTTCTGTCCGACCTAACCCGTATTTTTTTTTTTTGGGTAACAGCCATACTTATTATGCATATTTTTTGTGTTTTCGGGGCTAGGGTTAGGGTTAGGAATAGGATTAGGGTTAGGGATATGGTTAGGGTCCAGCTATAGATAGGCCCCTATATAAATATAGCGGCCGAGTCGCTGCACTGAGCTATATAACAACATATAAGTCACTGCACTAACCCTATTCCTATCCCTAACACTAGCCCCGAAAACAAAAAAAAATATGCCCGAAAACAAAAAAATATGCAATAATAAGTATGGCTGGTACCCGAAAAAAAAAAATGGGTTCGGTCGGACCGAGCCGTAGCCACTGCGTTCTAGAAAATACATTCAAATAGTAAAGAGTAATACAAGTACTGTAAACAATTTAATTAAAACTTATACAAATTATTTTATTAATCTTTTGTCATAAATCATATCAAAATTTTTAAATCTTGAAACTAAATTACACTGCAAAATATCACCAGGACATGGTTCTACACTAGTGCTGTTTATACTAATTCACATAGTTAATATGTCACTAATGACATTCATTTTTTTCACATTATAATAATATTATTGTCAACTCAGCACACAGATTGTCATTGAGTCTTTTAGATCATGATCAATGTTTCACTATTCTTAAAAGTAAAATATTCATCCACTTTTTTCTTTTGGATTTATAATTAATATTTTCAATTACACTAACAAAATTTTGCAAAAGTTATGTTTGGCTGCATTTTTCAGTGTTTTATTATTCAATCAGATGTGCTGATTTCAAAAGTGAAATCCATTTTATTATATCATAAACGGTTCAGACTACAGACACAAAAATACAAATAAAAGGTTTGTTAAAACACATTGAATTCACTAAATTGTTTAGTGCTAGTACTTAGACAATTGCACAATGCAAATACAAAATTATTTTTTTTAAAAATGAACAAACATTTGAATCAATTATTAAGAATTCAGAACATATTTCACTATGACAATCAAGGAAAAAAATTCTAAAAGTGTACATTTGAACGTTTTTGTCTCTTGTGATTTGTGAAGGGAATTATTTTCTCTAGCCAAACCCCAGATGTAGTCTCCCATCATTGCTTCGTCCCACCTTCCCTGATATCCTTTCCATTGCCTGTACATCTTGGTGAAAGCACTCTCCATGCTCTTCACTGACATCTCCCAAATTCGGTCTGATAAAATCCAAATGAGCATCTAAATAATGCACCTTTAGAGACTGTCCATGAAACTCAGTATCCGATCCCTCCCAGTCATCATCATCATCCCTTTCTTCATCAGAATCATGGGTGTTATCGTCAGCCTCTGCGTTGACAGGTGGAATTGGGATGGGTAAACATAATCTGCCTGTTGATGTTAAGCTAACAAATTAGTGGCTCTTGAAAACTGTTGCTAGAAGGACTAATGCAGCTTATTGGGGTACTTTAAAAAAAAAATCCTCTTAAAAATACATATTTTAAAATATTTTAACATCTAGGTATTATATAGTACAATTTATAATAAAAGTGTAAGTTTGGTCTGCAGGGGGCTTTGTCCGGATACAATTGATTCAACCCAAATGCTGTTACTTCAGAGTAGCGAAAAAACCAAAATCCATCATAACAGCAGTAGATCTCTGTAATATCAGTACTTTTGTCCTCTTGATAAATTAACTTAGGTGCTCTATCATGTAAATATTCACATTTCTTTTATGACTGGTATTTCCACCAATCCGTAATCAATTACGATATGTTTGTCTTCTTATCATGTTAATTTTTCAAAATCTAAAGATATATCAGTCCTGTAATTTCTTCAAAGTGACATTGTCAGCAATTTATTATCATTTCTATGGAAGCTTAATACATGTACATTATTCAATATGCAAATAATGCATGTCACATCATAGGCAATAACAGATCAAATAAAAAAAGGACACTCTTCCAGGGAGGACAGAGCTTAAAAAAGGAGAAACTTTCTCCCTAAGTTGGTCACTTTAAATTACTTATTATTTTGTTTAACATTTTTTTTTAGGTATAATTGCTAAATTAAGGACAAAGTCAAAAATCTCAAATTATGTAATGATGATTGGCTAAATCTCCCTAATTTGTCTTCACCACTTTCATACAATTGAATTTTTTTATTTTATGCTATCTTGATTTTTTTAGGCTTCCCACATCACCATCCTTTTACAATGATCTCAGAAACAGATATTGGTGAATATGAAATCATCAAAGGTGGTGTGCTGGGGACAGGGGCTTTTGCCACTGTTTGGAAAGGTCGAGCTAAGAAGGTAGTTTGTTTTTAGTTTTTGTTTAGTTTTAGGTAATTATTTCTTTGAAATATAACAAAACTTTTAACACCTAACAAAACTATAAGAACTCACTTAACAATTTTGGTGTAGTCCTAGAAAACTATTGAAGTGTAACCATGAATATCACTTTGTAAACTTTTAGTCTATTGACCTGGCATTCACGAGTTTAGATCTGAAGTATTTTTTCCTAATTATAAAGTAAGCATTTGATCAAACCACATATTATTATCCTTGGTAAATATTTACAGCTCTCTTTTGCCCAGATTAATATACAATTGAAATAATATTACTTTAAAGATGAGCTGTTTTTTTACTGTCAAAGCTTAAAAAGTATATTTCTTTTAAATGTTATTTTGTAATTTAACTGGTGAAATAAAGTATATATGATTATGAGCTTTTTGGAGTCTTTTACACTCAAAATATTCTGTATAGTTGATTGAGTAAAATCTGGTTGACACAGTTCTAGCACCTTTTTTATTAAATAGCAGTTTGATAGCTAGGCATAACATGAATATTTTTTTTGTGAAGTCTTTCATTAAATATTTTCTGTGTTTTTCAACCTTTTAATGTGAGTTGCTGATTAAAAAGAATTGAAGTATTCACAGAAATATCCATTATTTGATTGGTTTTTAATGTATATACAAATGTGAATAGAAAAATGTACAAATGGAAACCATGTTGTTTTGTTGTAATATTGATTCACTTTTTAAATATAAAAATTTTTTTTTTACTTTGAACATGGCACAATTCGCATGTTTGAGGTTCAGTATTACATAACACATTTGACACAAACATTAATAAGTTATACATTCTTTTCTCTCAAGGTATTGGAATGATGACTAGCTAGATTTTCATAAGGATACTTTTTTTTTTTCCAAGGGGAAATAATAATTTTTTTAATCGGCAGCCCTATAAAGCTATCCTCTAACCAAAGCGAATTTCGCGTATCTAGGTAGCTCGCGAAATTCGCCCCTCTTTCGCGGCAATGTATTTATAGGGAGATGCTCAAACCGTGTAGAATTTCCGCGGCGGTGCAGAGAATTTTCGCGGCATCGCTTCTTTCAGAGTTTTTCGCGTTTCACGAGTGTAAACAATCCAAATTGGCTGCCTAGAAACATCGACTCAAATGAAAATCATGATTAAAATTGATATAAATGTCTTAAAATTAACAAATAAGACTTACATTTATATATAGCAACTTGAATTATATCAGATTATACCAAAAAGTGTTTTTTTTTCACTTTTTACTTGTAAAATACCATAACTGTAGAAAATATAAGGAGAAAATGTCTGCCGACGTCTTCAAATAAACAAAAAGAAAATTAAAAAAATCATTATATCCGGTCGGCTGACACCTACGTTCGCTTCTCTTAGGTGTAGCGAGGGTTTTTCGCGCTTTGAAAAATCTCACGTGAGAAATAGGGCAGCGGAACGCTTAGCTTTGATTTGAGGATAGCTTAAATATTAATATAAAAAAAAACTTACATACTTCAAAAATGAATAATCTTGAATGCTATACCAATTTTTAAATTATTGAATTAATTCAAATAACCACATTACTAAATTTTCAAAGTAAACTTGATTTTTTAAATTCTTAATATACATAACACATGTACTTACAAATCAGCAAGATAAAATGCTAATCATGTATGAAATGAAAGTTAAAATTAACCAAGGCTTATGCAGTTGAATGTCCAGTGTAGGGCATACAATCATTTCTTTAGACAATATATCATACATATATTACCCCCACACTCAAGTAGTTTGAGGTGATTCTTAATTTCTTTCTATATTTGTTTGTCTTGAATTTTAAGCCAAATATTGCTTGAATATAATTTTTCCATGCAGTGATTATAACTTAAAAAAAAAAACCAATATAACGAATGTAAGTATAAGAAGTACTTTCACCAGCAAAAAAGTTAACAATACTACTCAGCCATATTTACTGATATGTCAGTTCATTTTTAATCTGCATACCAACAAATGTTTTTTAAAGAAAAAAAATTCTAATGAAAACACCTTTTTTTTTTAATGGCAGCCTAAGTACTCAAACTGCCCACACACAGAAAGCTTAATCGAAGGAAATTAATTAAATTGTTTCTCAGAAATTTTTTCCTTTATTATAGGTATATATTTTATGTAACAAATTGTTTTTTAAAAAAATAAAAGTAACTTATCATACCCGTGGCCTTGCATATGTCGCCCTATCAATATAATTGCCTGGTCTGACGTATTATATATATATATAGATAACTTACTTGATTTTAAATTTTGTTCTTCTGTTGGGGTTGCATTCCAAGATAATGCATCACTAAACACAACTAGAATATCTATATACATAATCGGCAAACATAGACGGTGGTTCGACATACCTTCACACCGTGCGGTGTATAGGATGTTCATGGCAATAAAAGCCACATGTCTGCACGTTACAAATACACGGCACCGTAAGAGTTGAAAGCTTACATTGCTAAAAAAAGTCCGAGTTCTACGTCACACCTTTGCGGAGTTAAAAAAAAAACAACGCGTGTCATCAACCGTCTCTATGAAAACTGTCTAGGGAATTCCAAAATTATAGAAACTGAAAAGAGACAATGTATGATAAATGAGAGTATGTTTGGTGCGCATTTTGTTCATCAAATGAATCTTTCTTGAATAAAAATGAAATGCTGGGGAATTCTAAACACATCAAGGATTTCTTATTAATGAATTAAGATTTTTAAATGATATGGAGTATTGTACGCAAATTATGTTTAATAGTCGGGGGTTGTTTTTGTTAAGCTTCTGTACCCATAATGAGGATTATTTTCTTTGGGATGAATTATATAAAAAGCTATTTTTTGTATATAGACTGATTATTAACGTGCTCAAATATATATTACCGAGTTGGTTGAGATAGGGGTGGGAATAAACCAAATGGTTGCGGAAAGGGGGGGGGAGTCAAGCAGACGATTCAAGATGCAACACCGCTATTTTTTTAACCTCATGTTTCTCTTTTTTTTTTTTAAATACGTCATGTTATAAAAAAAAGAACTGTTGGAATGGGGTTGTAGGGTTGGTAAAGGAGTGTTTAACCGGGGGGAAGGTAGGGAGAAGTGTCACGTGGTATTGTTAACAGGGTGAAAATGCAGTTATACTAAATGCCCCTTTTTGTAATTTTGTACATTGAGACCCACTGCGATTCGGGCATGTCTTGAGTGGAAGGGGGTGGCGGGCGGGGGAGGGAGGGAGGGAAGGATAGTCCTTTAAAACATTATGAATGAATTAAGATTAGTCAATGATATGGCGTTGTGAGCACATCACCATTTTCAACTCCAACTGCCTAATAGCCGGTCCGGGTACCGGGCATGTTCAGCTAGTAAGTGAATAATGTCAAAATTCAAAAAATACGGATTTTTTTCTACACTTACAAATTCTTTGATTTGTTAAGTATGGGTTTGACTATTAAATCAGTTTTAGTTGCAGTTTTCTTTTACTGTAATAAATACAGTTTCTATTTAATTACTATATTTTTGAGCTTACAAATATTAACTTCCTTTGAAATAATAGCACAACTCAACTAGCAAACAATGTATTGTTTGAAATATTCCAGACATACTTATTAATATTTTTACAGGACCCAACACAACTTGTGGCCATCAAAGCAATTAAGAAGAAGAACTTTTTAAAATCTCAGCAGCTTCTAAGCAAAGAAATAACTATTCTCAAGGTAATTTGATATATACTTAAAATGGCAATCTGGAAAACCTTTAGAATCAAAATTCCGGGCTGTAGAAAACCCCATTGAAAACATTATAATCTATTGAAAAACTATCAAATTTTATAATTTTTACAAAGCTGTACAGGCTAAGCTTACTGAAATATTCCAACACATAAATAACCTTGTCAATTTTTGTGATTTTTATCATTGGTATTGATAAGGGGGAAATTTCTTGTATTAAAATTAATGTAAATGGGAATGTGGGAGTGGTAATAGAAAAGGGGGGGGGGTCGAGTGAAATGAAAATTATTAAGGTTTGTTTGAGTTGTGAGTGCCTTTACTTTCACTTACCACCTCAGAGGAGAGGGGATA
Source organism: Bulinus truncatus (assembly GCA_021962125.1). Taxonomy (NCBI): domain Eukaryota; kingdom Metazoa; phylum Mollusca; class Gastropoda; family Planorbidae; genus Bulinus; species Bulinus truncatus. Next base: position 3,466,353 of record JAGDYQ010000099.1, read on the forward strand.
ATTAGCTGTAGCAGGCTGTGCCTGGAGGAAGACCTTAAAGCCTTAGCAGTGAGAGAGTGGAGGAAGAAGACCATGGGTCAGGAAAAGTGGAGAGAAGAGTAGTATGGCAGGCCAGGGCCCTAAATGGGCTGTAGAGCCAAAGGAAGAAGAAGGCTGTGACTGGGAATGTTGAAAAATTATTATGGGGGAAGGTGGTAAAGATTAAGAAAAAAAACCTGAGATAAGAAATGAACAGCTTTAAAGTTTACAACTGCCCTTGAAATAAGTCTGTCGATAGACTTGTTTGATTTGTTTTGTCTACTTATTCTTACACATCTTTTGTTGTTCTAATCAAGTGATTGTTCTCTACAAGTTTGTCTTATTGGTTATTAAACATGTGATTTTCTATAAAGATGTAAGATTCTTACCAGCCTTTGTTGCACTTAGTAAATATTTCAAGGTGAAAGAATCATTGTTCTTTATTAACATTTGGCCGTTTACATGATAAAACACAAAAAATATCTGTTCTTTATGTTTTAATTATAGAGAAAGAAAACAAATTAAATGTAAATTTAAAAAGTTTTTTAATCTATCTTCCCATCAAAATAATTGTGGGGAAATGTGTCACTTTCATGGCTATTCTGAATCATTAGTTTTAGGGGTTTCTTGTCACTGTTTCTTGGCAGCCAACTGGGAATTTTTCTGGACCAAGAAACTCACTGGAAAAATTGTCTCTTCCTTTGCTAGGGAATTATTTTGAAATCGGCCTTCGTATATATCATTCACTTTGTTTGGATGATGTTCACAAAAAAGTCTTTGTTATCAGCCTTCTTAATTCTGGCACTTTAAACAGTCGCTGGCCTTACATCATCTGATGACTGCTTTTTCTTTAATGTCTATAGATAAACTGCATGACTTTAGTATGCAGTGGTTTTTTTCCAGCATTATATCTTACTCACTGTCACCTTCATTTGTAACCCGGGGTACTGTTATGAGAGTTCAATTTTTAAGTTGTTAATGATGACCTGGAGCATTCGTAAACTGAGGTTCCTTTGTATTTGTATTTTTTGTTTACATTTATTAGTTACAATTATTTGGCATTTCACTTATGTAGAAAAATTAAATGTTTATCTTTGAACCAGTAAAGATTTTTTATAATGATGCACATACTTAATAATTATACCTATGGAATTAGATTTAACCTATGGAAGTGATTTAACACTGTAATATGCATACAATAATTATAGGTTATGAGTATTTTGTTCTTAATACAAGGAATATTTACCTATAGAAACCATGTATTGTAATAATTTTGATATGAAAGAGTAAGAAAGTTACTCACTTTATGAGTTTTAACTAATACATGTTTCTTTTTGATTTATAGGAATTATCTAGTCTTCATCATCAGAATGTGGTCGGACTTTTAGATTGTGTGGTAAGCTTTTTTTTGTATTTCATCTTAATATTAGTATATCATAGCAACTGTCTGCAACTGTTGTCAGCTGCAAATATTTTCTAGGTATCTTCATATAATAATGTGAATTTCTGTAAGATAGGCTGTCTGCTTACGTATATGTCTGCTTATCACTGCTTTTGTTGTACTCAATTAGCAACTTAAACAATGATAGTGTAAATCTCCTTAGTCAAAATGGTTTAGAGGTGTAACTGATATCCTTTTATGTGTTTATGTGATTCCCTTGAATAGTCCAAAGCAGTGTGGAATGTAATATAACAAATATATTAGTGCACAGTATTATCAGTTGTAAATTTAGCATTTGTTTGTGGACAATACTGTCATTTATTAAGTTACCATTAGTTTCAGAATAAATATATGTATGACAATCAGTCTAGCTACTCTTTGGATACATTTTAATTTTTATCACATTTTCATGGAAATAAAAATTGTTCAGAGTAGCTACATATGAGTACAGATTTTTTTTCAGTTTATAACAAATTCTTCAGTTAACAAGAAAACAATCTAACATGACTTTGGCCTTAAAAAAAACTGCATTAACTTTTTACACAAAAAATGATGTTAATAAAAATTTGAAAAGTGTCTTTCTCTATTTTCCACCGTCTTTATTTAAAAAAAACTCTTCTTGCTTATTCCAATATCAGTTCATTGATTATTATGTAGAATGCTAGAAAAAGGTTCATTGGAGAAGTAACTCAACTATGCATACCTTTAAACTCCTAATAAAAATATGAATGTTTGATTCAGTGAGAGTCAATTAACATTGCTTCACTAGTTAGATTCTTCTTTAATTTCAAGTTTTCATTGTATGTACGTTTGTGAATTGAAAGGGATGAGTTGTGTATTTATTCAAATTTTTTTCGAACATGGAAATCAAATTTGTGTGCTTTTTGAATTTTGAGTAGTTATGAATACCATAAAATGTTTATACAATAAAACGAGTAGACAGTATTAGACAATAAAACGAGTGGACAGTATTATACAATAAAACGAGTGGACAGTATTATACAATAAAACGAGTGGACAGTATTAGACAATAAAACGAGTGGACAGTATTATACAATAAAACGAGTGGACACTATTAGACAATAAAACGAGTGGACACTATTAGACAATAAAACGAGTGGACACTATTAGACAATAAAACGAGTGGACACTATTAGACAATAAAACGAGTGGACAGTATTATACAATAAAACGAGTGGACAGTATTAGACAATAAAACGAGTGGACAGTATTAGACAATAAAACGAGTGGACAGTATTAGACAATAAAACGAGTGGACAATGAAATAAAATTGCCTTTATTGGACAATGAAATAAAATTGCCTTTATTGGACGATGAAATAAAATTGCCTTTATTGGACAATGAAATAAAATTGCCTTTATTGGACAATGAAATAAAATTGCCTTTATTGGACAATGAAATAAAATTGCCTTTATTGGACAATGAAATAAAATTGCCTTTATTGGACAATGAAATGAACGGACAGTATTTAAATTCTTTTTATCTTTAAAAAAAGGTGAACGAACTTATTTCAGATAAAAAAGAGAACACGCCAGACTCGATTTTAAGGCGGGCACACCTAGCGCGCCCTTGTTCGCGAATTCTGAACGGACATGGTATACAATTTTACATTTATAATTTACATTCTTCCACCCATTTCTTTTTTAATCTGCTTGTGATGATTGCCTCCGAAATTCTTTCTAAGGCTTTTATATTGCATCATAGTTTGACAAGTTGTAGGTAACACATGGCCCACTTTTGGGACCAACTAACGTTATGTCGGTTACTAGTTCAAGGTCATTCGTTTGAAATATTTTCTTTGTTCTACCTTTCCCATATTGTTCAATTCATTTGACTGACATTTGTGATTTTGTGTAAGCCCCCCCTTTTCATGTTGTTAAATAAGTACACAGACTATTAAAGCCACGGTCGTAATAAATTACGTTTAATACTTCTTATCTCCTCATAATATCACTTGGGACTATCCCTTTACAATCGAACACTGTTGGGAACATCACGTAACGTTAACTAGAGAACACTGTTGAGAACATAACGTAACGTTTCACTCGAGAAAACTGTTGGGAACATAACGTAACGTTTCACTCGAGAAAACTGTTGGGAACATAACGTAACGTTTCACTCGAGAAAACTGTTGGGAACATAACGTAACGTTTCACTCGAGAAAACTGTAGGGAACATAACGTAACGTTTCACTCGAGAAAACTGTTTGGGAACATAACGTAACGGTAAGAAAACTGTTTGGGATATATGTGGTCGTTTACTAATTACGTCAACAACTTAAAGGGGGGTGGTGGATCTGAAAATGTTTGACAGTTCACATGGTGGTGTGGAGTTTTAAGAGGGTTTGACGTCAACAATGACATCAATAAAATCAATTCATGGTGTCTAAAATAGTAATATGACGTACTAGTTGTATCCTGCAAAACCTTTGCATAGAGTTATATCCCCTTATGCTTGATCGGTAGGCTAGGTTATTTTTTGGTTTCGGGTAGATCCGATTTTTTATTTCATGGTTGTATTTTAAACTGGAATACTGTTGTATTAATTCTTTACTTTCGATTTAACGCACACTGGAAATGAGTATTATTATATATGATTTTATATGAGTTTAGGTATACATCAGTGTACACGTAACTATATAATTAACTCCCTGGAACTATTTTTAGCCAATACAATTTTAAAACATGAACACATTAAATTTTGAAATTGACTAGTATGTGTATCAGTTTGCGCATTCTGTCAAATATTCATGTTGGTAGAGCTCTCATTCAGCTATCAACAACTGGTACAATTTGTTTTTAAAATGTCACAACCGTTTATTGTGGCTGATGTGACCTAACAAAACCAATTCATTTTCTAGACAGCACATGTTATGAATTAATTGTATTATTGCCTTTTAGCTATGCTACATTTCTAAATTTAACTATCAAATATTATTTTATTGGAAAGTG
>JAGDYQ010000099.1:3471283-3494088 GCA_021962125.1 Bulinus truncatus
ATTTGTCAAACAATTCAAATTTTTTGTTAATTAACCACATTATGATGGGTGATAATTCATGGTTTGGAGAAGTATTAGCGCAGGACAAAAACGGACGATGTCCATGTAATTGTAAGTATGTGCGATTACCACAGACGAATAGGAAGAGCGGGCTTCGACTGTTCAGTTCTTGGAAAGAAGTATGGGACTTCAATATAGTCAAGGTGACTGCTATAGTAGCTGCGATCTAAAATTTAATTTATTGTAGATAATTTAAGCGCAAAGCGATATTTGTTATATCGTTCACGCATTGCCTTTCCCAATTACGACAATTAATATCAGATTTAAAGGTTTTATCCCCATGAAGCAGATTTGTAACCAGATCGTGAGATCAGGAAGACTTATCCGAAGCCCATTCAAGAAGGCATCTTACTGTTCTTGCACCCTCACCTTTTTTAGAGAGGCAATCCTCTGGACCTTGGCTGTGACTGCCGCCTTCTAGCCCTCATATAGCAGATTCTGTTCGTGGCGCGCAGGTTAAATAACGTCCCATGCTGTGTGGTTATATAAACGTATTGAGTTGGTTGCGAGGATGACCTCTGAAAGGCGTATAGGACAAAGTTGGTAAACACACCTAAAGAAGGCACTGGTGTTTGCCGGCGCATCTGGTTTAGCCACATCGGTACCTTGATAAAGCGCAAAACAGTGTGGCTGGTTCGGACAACCTTTATGGGTGGTGGTATACATTTTATATTTGGCATTGTTAGTGATGGCGCGGGGCGCTGCATTATTACATTTCTTGCCGAAACTATAGCAACTCACAAAAAAGTTTGTCTTGATCCTTATTTTTATGGTTTTTAGTAAGGGAGTTGAAAATTCGACGACTAGTGGGCACTCTATAGACAAGGTGATGGTGATCAAGTAAAGTTCAGTTGTAACAACGGAACTAAATTAGTAACTCCGATGATTATTGTGCTCAACTAAACCAAAGTCGTGGACGAATAGGCGCCTTATGCATGACCACCTTGATATATTTGCTGATACCAAGGAGTGATGTGAATAAAAATCAGGTTCAGTATAAGAATTGTTTTCATAAAGAAAATAAGGACATAGCTGGACTCGGCAGTGGTTTCCCAGCCTGAACATGCAGCATGGACATAGCCCTAGACAAAGTATGGTTCACACTGCTGGACATAAACTAAACATAGCCCTAGACATAGTATGGAGCATTGAAAACAGCCAGACATTTGTTTGAAGCCTGGACAAGCCCTGAACAGGTCGAGGTCATGGAAAGAAGCCTGGACATGAGACATAGACATAGATTATGGACTGGCATAAGCATGGAAAGTATGGTTTAGCCTAATTCATTTGGTTTGTTCTGGCATGGCTGGACATAGGCCTAGACACAAGCATGGACATACGCCTAGATGCAGGCAACTGGACAAGAACCTATGGACATTCAGGATCAGGTCATCAGAGCAGTGAAGGACATGATGGCTCAACTTTCTGTGGACGACAGGAAGCTAAGACGTAAGTATGGACATAGCCTAGACATAAAGGCATGGACATAAGCCTGAAGGACATGACAGTGGACATGAAAGGCATGAACCTGACATGGACATACGCCTAGACATAGGAAATATGGATAGCTAGAACTTGACAAGCATGGACACTGACTTGATCATAAAGCATGGACACCAGCTGAGCATAGCGCTGGGACATGCAGCTGAACATAACATGGGTTCTTAGACCTGAACAAAAGTATGGACATACGCCTAGACATAAGCCTAAACATAGCTGGCATATGAGACTGGAGCTGGTGGCACCACAGGACATAAGCCCTGGTGCTGGCATGGACACTGCAGCCTAGACATAGCATGGACATAAGCCTAGACATCTGCTGCAAGCGGACAGCTGCGCCTAGACTAAGTATGGACATAGCCCTGAACATAAAGTCAGGTCATAGCATGGACATGGCAGGACAAGTGTGAGACATAAGCCTAGACATAAGTATGGACATAAGCTGGAACCTCATGGACATAAGCCTAGACATAAGCATGGACAGCTAGATGACAACATGGACATAAGCCTAGACAACGTGGACACGCCTAGAACATAGTATGGTTATAGCCCACAAGACCATAGTCAGATATAAGCATGGACAAGCCTAGACACAGTATAGGACATAAGCCACTGGACTTGTAAAATTTGGACATATAGCCTAGACATAAAGCATGGACATAAGCCTAGACATGTGGGACAAGCCTAGACAAACGCTGGACATTCAGCCTTACAGAACATAAGATATGGACATAAACCCTGAACATAACAGTTTGTGAGTCATAAGCATGTGAGACATTAAGCCTAGACATAAGCATGGACATACACTGGAGCTCAACATGGACATGGCTGGACCAAAGGAAGAGTCTGGACATACACCTAGACATAAGCCTAAACATAAGCCTAGACATAAGCCCTAGACATAAGTATGGACATGAGACCTTTCGACATAAAAGCATGAGACTCAGCCTATTTGTGACATGGATAGTAAGCCTGAAGGACAGAAGAGTGTGGACATGGGCAACCTAGACATAAGTATGGACATAAGCCTAGACATAGGATCTTGGAGTCATAAGCATGGACATAGCCTAGACTAAGGTATGGTTTTCTCAACTGGTACGATATGGACATAAGCTGGGCATATAAACATGGACACATAAAGCCTAGACATAAACGTGGGACATAGAGCCCATAGACATGAAAAGCATGGACCAGTGCCCTGGGCAAACAAGGCGATGGACAGCCTGGACATGAAAGCATGGGGACACAGGCGACCGAGGTCAGCAGAGCATGGACATGAGTATCGTGCAATATGGAAGCAATGTATTATAAAGGGCAGATACCCACATTAGAGCATCATCAAAGGTATTGCAATAAACCTGGTCGGTACCTGAAAGTTATTACATTAAGTATGACACTTCAAAAACAACAAAATGTACGAACCTAACCTCTATGCAGCAGAAAATAACCAAGGCTACATTTTAACAGCAGCGCTTCAGATGATCCGACAAAAACTCCAGTTGTTTAGCGAGGACGCCTGCAGATATTTCACGTTCAGACGAAATCACAACCTTACATGTGTGGCGTCCGTCTTGTTTCCTTGTAAACAAGGATACAATATATGGGTTTTGTTTCTTCATGATTGGTGCTTCTCAGAAAAACTATAAATGACTAATTTTTCCTATTATATTTCATATTTCAGCATTCACATTATTTAATCGTTCATGACAAGATTTAATTTAAAATAATGACACAATGATCTTGTTGCTGTTTGAGTTTTTCAAATTATTAGCGGACTCACTCTTAACTCTTTCACTTATAAGTTTGATGTGAACATGCAGCTATCCTTAATATACTGAAATTTGTCCTCTGAAATCAGGCCGTGCAGCGTGCGGAGGGGGCAGGACTGGCCCTCCTGCGTTTTGTCTTAGCCGCACAGCTTGTTTGCTCTACTTAGTAAAATTGTTTTCATCTTATATGGGTAACTTGGCCCCTGCTGTAGAATGGCTGGCCCCTGCTGCAGGAATTTTCGAGCTACGGCGCTATCTAATCAGTTCTAATGAATTTGTAATTATGGTGTTCTTTGAACAGATCTAACCATTCTGGTTCGACGTCTGCTCAATGCCGTAAAGAATTGTGTTGTCTCGTCAGAAAATAGTATGAAGAAGTGCAACTGAATTATTTGTTCATGAACAATGTCTTCTGAACAAGAGAGACCCACAAATTTCGATCAGCAATTAACGTACAGCAGTTTCCAGTGGTAGCTACAGAACAAATTTATCGGGCGCCTAGTGACGCGAGGCTGTCACGGGCTCTGGGCGGCGATTGATTATATTTTTACGAAGGTGGATTGGCAAAGCAGTCAGACCGCCTAAGAACGCTCATACCGGGCCTAGTCGTTGCCTCTACCACACCCTCGGCAGCACTGTTTGCCAGCGAGACCATTGCTGGCACACAAAACAATTGCAAATGATTTTCAGACATCGGGATTCAGCACACAAGATCTCTAACAGAGTCGTAAAAAGCAGAATGTGATTCTTTTCTTGAAATTCTCGATCATGCATGCCGCAAAAAAAAAAAAGATTATAGAAATGGAGGGACCCAGTTGTTGCCGTTTTCTAAATTTGTCTTCTAGAGCGTTAAAGGTTTCAATAACGGGTGTAGAAACTGAAACGCAGTACCAATGATTGGATTGGATAACAGGATCGCTTCCATAAAGTCTTTGGTCCCATGTCTTTAATGGCGGCTACATTAACTTCTTCGGTGAAACCACCAATTTTGTGCATGGTTTGATAACAAAAGCTCCATGAATTACTAAATTTACTTTGCTTTGTGAACTCTTTTTAATTGTGAAACGCTGTTTTAACATTTGAAAGTTATACAATTTTATAATGAATAGTTTGACATATCTAAAGCCTGTGTTTCCACTAATGTCAGCTCAAATCTTTATGACGCATCGGAGGTCTTGAACAGTCAAGGATCAGGCGGCAATTTCGAGTAATATGATTTGAAGGTCGTATGTCAAGGTTTCTTTGTATAATTTAGAAATGAAGAAGTGACAGCGACGATGAATTAGAAATAGTTTCTTCGGGTTATTGTCTGGCTGTTGAACTTATCACTGTTGTCCTCAATGCATGTGATAATTCAATACTGCAAACGCTTGCTCAAAGTCTCTAATATGGCGCCTAGGATGGATGGCTCTACTTTTCGTTTTATTGAGCATCGTTCTGCATTTGGTATTTCCGATATCCATCTTTTCAAAATTAATTTAGTATAAATTTAAAAATTCATCAGTGGTAGACGATTTATAAACCCTTAAAATTTTACAGATTATAAAAACACATGGAATGCCAAGAAGAAACGGTTTTTCGATGAATACATAATGAAACGCAGAATGGAGATCAAACAAAAATAAAAGTGGAACATGGCAACCAACCCGTAGTCAAAAATGTGTGGTGGCAAATACATTTGTTATCAATGATGACGATAATTAAATGTTATACTTAACCCAGGATTAAGTCGGAAATAAACTAACTGGCGTTGACGGTTGTGAAGAAAAAGACGTTATTTTTGCACCTGGAAAAATTCTGAGGCGCTGGCGAAACCTGAACACAAACGCCACTGCAGCCTAGACAATCATGGACGCGATAAAGCATAAAGAACCTAGATGATCGTGGACATTGAGCCAACAACTAAGGCACGTCATCGAACATGGGCTGAAGACATAGTACTAGACATAATCGCTGGACATATTGCAGGGCGTGAAAACCTGGACATGATCATGGACACGAGCGCTAAACATAAAGCGCAAGGATATGACATGATTCTAAGTCAAGAGCGGTGGGTTAAAATCAGTGATATTTTGATGAACGTTGAAGTGATGGATACCACGAACATCGTGTTTTTGGAGTCGTGTCTCTGGACTTTGGTGAAGACTTCAGTCAAACATCCAGTGCACGTAGAGAGGATGATCAAGACAAGGAGAGATGGACACGGCACCAGACCCAAGCATTTCAGAACTGACCGGCAGCATGTCTCGTCGTTACCTGGACGGAAAAACAGATGGTTCAAATGAAGGTCAGAAATGCTTTAAAATGTTTAATCTGAGCGATTATGGCGATGTTTTGCTGTTTCGTTGTTTGAAGAAGCTTGGCTGCGGGTTTTAAATGAAAGAAAAATATTAGAATTGTACTTGATCGACTAAAACAAAAATATTACATATGTGGGTTTGAACATGTAAAGTGTATGTTGAAAGAAGTTCAGACTGGGACTTTGATTAAAAAAATCTGCTGCTGCTGTGGTGTGGATGTGTACTTGGGTTATGAGTTGGAACGTATCTTTCCACGTCGTAGACGTGGCGATACCATCAGTTCATCGTCTATCAAGATAATATGCGTTATACTGGTGTATATATCGCATGGGTGTATGACTGTCGAGCACAACTGGCGTTAATCAAGTGTCGGCTTTGGTTTTATAAGAATGTTTAGTTCAATTTGCATTACCTTTATGGAAGCAACTCCATTTATGAACTTAATAACAAATGCAAATTGGCGACTAAATATTTTCGAAACAACTTACCTTCCTTACACACATGTACAGGGTAACAGGCGTTCATAGACTTTACAGTATATACGAGGTTAACAAACCTCCCCCATAACCACATAGCAGCCAAAACATTCTGAACAATGAAGGTTCAAGACAAGACATAAGAATTAAATAACAAAATGGAAATTAAGGCTTCACAGATAATTTGAGACTCAAGAACCAAGTAAGACTTGTTATGTATGGAGATGTTACTGAGGATCGGAACAGCGCCAAGAGTCCTAGAAAGTAGAAATTTCTTTGTAGTTGTGAGAAGTCAATGGATGGTGCGCACCCACTCAACTGCTTGCTACTCTAAAACAAACGGAAGTGTGAAAGTGGGTTCACTCATGGCAACAGGATTGTGACTTTTATAGAAGAGGGGAGACGAAGGATGTCTGTATCGTTAAAGACACGAAGACATTCCGGAAATATAGGGGAGAGAGAGAGAAAGAGAGAGGAGGGCTAATGACAACATGTTGACAGACAAATAGGACTGGATTCACAGCTCATGAGACCAGATAGATACATAGAAAGTTATCAAAATAGATAGACCAAAAGATAAGACAAACTTACGACGATATACTATATACACTAAACCTTATATAGTAGCGGTAGACAGTAGACATATAATGACAAGAAAAACCCAGACACCACAGACTCAGTTCAGGATTGTTCAGAGAGACAGGACATGAAAATAGCAGACAGACGAGACAGTACGAATCAGACAGATCATCACTGATCGTACGGTTTCCCCTGGGATAACGTTCACGTCAATGTTGACAAAGTCAGTACAAGACTTAATCCGGGCTAAACTCATCTCACACACTGAATAAAAGGCAACAACCAATCAATTTCTCCAAGCAGACAAAAAAAATATTTATGCTGACAGGATTTTCGTTATTCCACCGAACAGATTTTTACTGGTTCTGTTGTGGGGAGAAAAGTTTACATTCAAAAAAATTGTATTTGTTTAATTTCTTCGATGCACGTCTTCAGCTTGTCTAATCGTTGTGACAAAGTTGATGTCAACAAGATCGAAATATGATAAAATTAGATCTAAGACGTGGTGAGATTTATGTTTAAAAGTTTGAATTATTTTCCCTTGAGACGTGTCCCTATTTCGACCCACCCCCAAATGCCCTTTTTAGTGCGCGATGCGTAAGCCTTCCACAAAAGGAACTCTAATTGTATGTAAACAGACATTGGTCTACGAAGGATTGTTTATAAAATAATGGTATCATTTATCGATAACATCAGTTTTATTTGATTTTATAACAGTGAAAGAATACGATATATATTTTACAATTAGAATTACTTAAAACGAGAAGAAAAAAATGCCGCGTTCAATTTCTTTGGTTCTTTATATCAATGGCCTATGCAGTGTACTTTTTCTTTTAAAAAAAGTACCGGCACTCATGTTTATGTACGCCGTGTCATAAAGAAGTAACACTGAAAATATAGTGCAGTAAACTTTTGAATACGGAAAAAATAGGTGCCGCAACGACGTTTCAGTGCGTTCCATCAGTAAAAAAATTATTAGGTAAACGCAAGGTAAGATTGAATAAAGCGCGAAGTAATAATTAAGTAGCCCAATTGTAACTATACTAAACGGTAACCATGGAGTCAGTAATGGATTAACACAGTCATGGGTAAAATACGTCAATTGGGATAAAGTTTAACCCAGACTGTTTAATCCAGCCCGCCAGACTGTTTAATCCAGCCCGCCAGACTTTTAATCCGGCCCGCCAGACTGTTTAATCTAACCCGCCAGATTGTTTGATCCAGCCCGCCAGATTGTTTAATCCGGCCCGCCAGACTGTTTAATACGGCCCGCCAGACTGTTTAATCCAGCCCGCCAGACTGTTTAATCCAGCCCGCCAGACTTTTAATCCGGCCCGCCAGACTGTTTAATCTAACCCGCCAGATTGTTTGATCCAGCCCGCCAGATTGTTTAATCCGGCCCGCCAGACTGTTTAATACGGCCCGCCAGACTGTTTAATCCAGCCCGCCAGACTGTTTAATACGGCCTGACACTCGTTTCAGAGTGAAGCACAGAACTACCTTCTATGTTATGACGTTTACATTTTATTTAAATTAGATCATGACGACATTCCATCCACCAGCTCTTGGTCAAACCCGCTGGTCAAACGAGACTAGTGCGGCCCGCACACAATTTTGACAATACCAATTTCGTTTCGGAAATTAACAAAAAGGTAACCACAAGGTGAGCAAGAGAGAAAGATAAGGTAACTCAGTAACTGTCATGTCTGTATGAGGTAAACAAACGCGCCGCTCTGAAGTCTACAGTGCTTGGATTCTATTTGTACTACTATCTGAGTTATAAGTGCATGTTGTCCGATTCAACTAATTCTTAAAGTGCATGAAACAAACCTACCGCCCACGTTAAAAGTGCGAGGCTTTTGTTTTGAATACAAAACGAGGTAGTTCAAAGACAGTGATTCTCAAACCTTTGCGATTCGCGACCCATTCAGAAATGCGTTCGGTTTTGCGACCCATTTAGAAAAAAAAAGGGATAGAAAAAAAGAAAGGCTCAAAAATAATCTATATAAATAATAGCGGTTTGGGTTCTGCGTTAAATCGAAAGTAAAGAATTAATACAACAGTATTCCAGTTTAAAATCGTCAAACGTAAACAATAGTAATAAAAAACATGAAAAAATTGGATCTGCCCGAAACCAAAAATAACCTAGCATACTGATCAAACCTAAGGGAATATAACTCTATGCAAAGGTTTTGCAGGGTACAGCTAGTAATATATATAATAATATTCATTTCGAGTGTGCGTTAAATCGAAAGTAAAGAATTAATACAACAGTATTCCCAGTTTAAAATACAATCATGGAAAAAAAAAATCGGATCTGCCCGAAACCAAAAAATAACCTCGCCTGCCGATCAAGCCTAAGGGGATATAACTCTATGCAAATGTTTTGCAGGGTACAGCTAGTATATATATAATATCGATTTGGGCGCTGCGTTAAATCGAAAGTAAAGAATTAATACAACAGTATTCCAGTTTAAAATACAATCATGAAAAAATCGGATCTGCCCGAAACCAAAAAAAAAACTAGCCTACCCATCAAGACTAAGTGGATATAACTCTATGCAAAGGTTTTGCAGGGTACAGCTAGTCTAATATAATCTCGTTTAAGTGATATTCAAACTATGGGCGACGGACAATTTGAGAATCACTGCTTTAAGATAAAGAAACAATGTGTTTCTTATATGAGGAAATAGTGAGAGTTTGTTTAACATAAATGTTGAGCACATAGCGGATAGTATAACACAGACAGTAAGACGAAATGTAGACGTGCACAGGGCTGGCTACACGGACTGCACATTTTGATACGTGGCTATCTTATGTCATGCCCGGTTATACAGCTTGTCACAGACCCTTGCATCGCTTCCAGGATTAGCACTGATCAATACTTTGTGTCGGCCTTGGACCGATGAAGTTCACCTCCAGAGAAGGAAACAAAAAAAAAAATCCACTCTACTAAATCATAAACACTGTAGTGGCGTGACCTCACAGGGACGCGAGAGGCCAAACATTGGATAATAAAACAATAAATAAACTTTATTGAATAGAGAATCGCTCAATCTGGGCTAACGTACGCTTGGCATAAATTAAGAGATGCGAGAGACAGGGACAGAAAGAGAGGGGGGTGGGGAAGTGTGGTGGAGGGAGGGGTTAAGTAACAGTTCATCTTTAGACCTGGGGTGCACAGGTACCGTAACCATGGAAACCACATTTCAGGATAGAATATGCATAGAGTTCATTTTATTTACATATGTCTATAACTAAACAAATAATAATTAACTGAACATTCGGCCAAACAAAAACCACACCACTAGCATGGAAGAGCCGTACTTCTAGCTTGTGATAGCCGTTCATACGGCCTGTAAGCCTGTGAGAGCCGTACTTCTAGCTTGTTATAGCCGTTCAAATGGCCTGTAAGTCTGTGAGAGCCGTACTTCTAGCTTGTTACAGTCGCATACCGTCACCTATAACTTTAGAAAGTGTTCGTTATGGAAATAAAGCTTTAAAAAATGGAACACCATAAAGGAAATGACTTTTTTTTCAGGTTTCTATCACAAACTATCAATTATATTCGGCTTCGCACGGGGAAGATATTGGGGGTCGCAATGCGAGCAAAAATGGACGACCATGATGCTTAAAGGAGCCCACCATGAGTGCACTATTATTGATTAACAGGAATTCTCTATCAAAATAACAAACACATATATAGTACTTTCTAATTGTATAACAAATATCATGTCATGTCTTATATGTTCTTGGCTATACCGGGTCAAATATTGATGAAAACTGTCTGCAATGTTTGGAATTTTTTAGGGCATTCTGTGTGCAAGCTACACTTGAGATAAATACATCATTTAACTCAGGATAAAACAATGAGTAAACACTGAAAATTTCAGCCTGATACCTCTTTTAGTTTTTGAAATATTCACGTTCAAATATCGTGAAAATGTAAATGTCAAGCGAACTCGCGACTACCCTTAAAACTTTAAAAAATCATATCTCAGAAAGTTTTTGACCAAATGGCCTGAAATTTTCAGGAATCACTCAACTTTGAATGTTCCACAAGCCCTGGAAATTTCAGGAAGATCTGAGAGGGTAGGGTGAACACCACTGGTTGAGTTGACATGGAATGACCCATTGCAGGGTGACACTTTTATGATACAGTGCATGTATTTGATATATGTTTAGTTTGATTAGTGTTATTGTCTGTGGTAAAATGTCCAGTGTGTTGCCTTAAGTACAAAGGGATGTACTTTAATGTCCATGTGTCTTTATGGTGTGCTGCTGTGTCTGTACAGATATAAAACATTGAAAGCCTAATTTTCAACTTGTGAAAAGCTGCTTACTTAAACTTAGTAAAATGCTACATAAAACAGAAATATTTTTAGGACTCATGTCAAAATATAGTCTTATGCATGTAAACTTGTTATCTTGCAAAATGAGTTATTTCATTTGTAAACATAGTGATTTATTTGTAAAGTAAATAATCTAGACTAACCATAATGTACTTTGATCGTCTGTTTGTTTATTATTTTAATCAAAGGGATTTTTGAAAAACATTTTTTAAATATTTTTTTAAGCTCTGTTTAGTTATTATTTACGCCAAATTGAAATTCAATTTTTATAGAACCAGCGAAAGAAAGGGGAGGGGGCGGGGATATAGTTGCACATGGATGTTATCGGAAATAGTTGCACATGGATGTTATCGGAAATAGTTGCACATGGATGTTATCGGAAATAGTTGCACATGGATGTTATCGGAAATAGTTGCACATGGATGTTATCGGAAATAGTTGCACATGGATGTTATCGGAAATAGTTGCACATGGATGTTATCGGAAATAGTTGCACATGGATGTTGTCGGAAATAGTTGCACATGGATGTTATCGGAAATAGTTGCACATGGATGTTATCGGAAATAGTTGTACATGGATGTTGTCGGAAATAGTTGCACATGGATGTTATCGGAAAAGGTTGCACATGGATGTTATCGGAAATAGTTGCACATGGATGTTATCGGAAATAGTTGCACATGGATGTTATCGGAAATAGTTGCACATGGATGTTATCGGAAATAGTTGCACATGGATGTTATCGAAATAGTTGCACATGGATGTTGTCGGAAATAGTTGCACATGGATGTTATCGGAAATAGTTGCACATGGATGTTATCGAATAGTTGCACATGGATGTTGTCGGAAATAGTTGTACATGGATGTTATCGGAAATAGTTGCACATGGATGTTATATCGGAAATAGTTGCACATGGATGTTATCGGAAATAGTTGTACATGGATGTTGTCGGAAATAGTTGCACATGGATGTTATCGGAAATAGTTGCACATGGATGTTATCGGAAATAGTTGCACATGGATGTTATCGGAAATAGTTGCACATGGATGTTATCGGAAATAGTTGCACATGGATGTTATCGGAAATAGTTGTACATGGATGTTGTCGGAAATAGTTGCACATGGATGTTATCGGAAATAGTTGCACATGGATGTTATCGGAAATAGTTGCACATGGATGTTATCGGAAATAGTTGCACATGGATGTTATCGGAAATAGTTGCACATGGATGTTATCGGAAATAGTTGCACATGGATGTTATCGGAGTATAGTTGTACATGGATGTTACACGGAAATAGTTGCACATGGATGTTATGGAAATAGTTGCACATGGATGTTATCGGAAATAGTTGCACATGGATGTTTGGAAATGAGTTGTACATGGATGTTATCGGAAATAGTTGCACATGGATGTTATCGGAAATAGTTGCACATGGATGTTATCGGAAATAGTTGTACATGGATGTTGTCGGAAATAGTTGCACATGGATGTTATCGGAAATAGTTGCACATGGATGTTATCGGAAATAGTTGCACATGGATGTTGTCGGAAATAGTTGTACATGGATGTTATCGGAAATAGTTGTACATGGATGTTATCGGAAATAGTTGCACATGGATGTTATCGGAAATAGTTGCACATGGATGTTATCGGAAATAGTTGTACATGGATGTTATCGGAAATAGTTGTACATGGATGTTATCGGAAATAGTTGTACATGGATGTTATCGGAAATAGTTGTACATGGATGTTATCGGAAATAGTTGTACATGGATGTTATCGGAAATAGAGTGGTCTTATCAGCATTAAGGGCCCCTGAGCAAACCATTTAAAAGTATAAAAAATGTTTTAATTTGGGGCTCTTGATTTGTGGGGGCCCATAGCCAATACGAATATCGGATTATAATGAGCTAAATGCTCCTATTGAAACTATTAAGAATTTCACAATGCCTGTGTTGTTGTTATCGTTGTCATACTGCGATTTTACAGGAAAGTTTAGGAGGAAAAAAAAACGAAATTTCTACAGCCATCAAACTGTAAATAGCGAGGGTAAAAAAATAATAATCCTGAAACGCAACTTAAGCGTTCGAAATAGAAACAAAATAGCATCCCAGCATCCCTCTGTGACCTTGACCGTTCAATATCTCCGTCAGAACATAAGAAACTGGCTTATTGATTTCTTACCCCGCCCCCCTCCTTTATTTTTTGTTGTTGCTTGTAGGGCATCGGTTTGTAAGCTACACATTTTTTTTATTTCTATTGATAGGAAATATCTCTTTAAAAATCTATTTATATTAATTAAAAAATGAAAGATTTCTAATAACAACAACAAGGAAATAAAACTGTTGGGGAACATTTTTTTTTACATCGAATAGATATATACAGCACGGCCTAGCGTTCAAATCAGAGCACAGATAGAGAGAATTGCCAAAGCTGCCAACTTTTCTACGAATAATTATCCAAGAATAGATGACGGCATTATAATAATAACGGGAGTAATCAAAATGAAAGAAGACATATTTAGATGCATGAACGCATTTTATTATTTACTAGCTGTACCCGGCCACGCGTTGCCGTGGCTAAGCCCTATGTAATGTAATAGTAAGTATTGAGAAAGCCCTTGTTTCTAATTCTGTTTATCAAAAAAACAAATTTTAGAAAAATAATTATCAATCATTTAAAACTATAAACAAAGGAAAATGTATTCTATACGCTAAATTACCGTTTCTAAATTTGTTATGTTTATTAATGCAGTGTTTTGGATCTACTTTCGGAGTTATGATTAATTGCTTGAATCCTGTTTAAATGTTTGATTTAAAAAAAATACTGACGAAATAATAATTTGCAAACTAAAGTAAAAAAAAAAAATTACGATTCTTTTGTTAATTAAACAAAATACTGACGAACTATTAGTTTGCACGTCAATAGTTTATTTTTAAACAAAAACTGAAATTTACAAGTTAGCGCTTTGTGACTTTTGAATTACATCCCGTGGTTTTTAAAAAAAACGTAAAGTGAAGTAAAGAAATAATTTTACCAAACCGATCGATTAAATATTATTTTATATTATTATATAGATGTAATGTCTATAATATATATATATATATATATATATATATATATATATATATATATATATATATATCAACATGCCAAGTAATTTTATGCAAATTTGTGTGTACATTTTAAGGCAATTGGTGAAGAACTTTCGGAGTTAAGATTAATAGCGTGAATCATGTTTACATTGTTAGTTATAACTTATATAGATAGGTGTTGAGCAATTCTCACGTTTTAGGCAAAGGTAGGCTACATTTAGAGTTATAGGCGGGGGAGGGGGGAGGCAGGGCCAGACAAATGTTCAAATTGCCTTCTTTAAGGCGGAGCTAACTGAATGTAGCAATGTAGGCCTGAATGAATGGAGAGCTTGCCCACAGCATTTTATTTTGTAACACTTACATACACCTCTTGAGTAACAAGATGGTGTAAAAATAAATTGTATTTAAATTACCACAGGGGACTCCTTAGTAACGGAGTCCTATGAAACCGCCAATTTCGCTTAACCAAGGCTTAGCCTTGAAGGGTCGCAACCAGGGTGACTGCCTGGGGCCCCGTGGTTAAAGAACACTCCACGAAAGAATATATAAGCTACAATTAAAGCTCTAATTCTCCGTAACACTTGCCCCAAGCCCTGCGTATTTCATGGCAATCGATATTGAAACTACTTGCTCTATAACGTAACGATAACACAGTCTCAGTGATACAGAATAACCGGGCTTGTCCATGGGAATGGGATTCCCGTGAAAACCCCATGGGAAACGTCCCAAGGGATGGGACAGCACACATTTGTATTTTCCATGTCCCATGGGACACGGCATGGGACGGAGTAGCCGCGTCATAGCGACTTGATGTGCATCTGAGCTACCCCAAATTTGTTAATTTTTAAAGCTATTAATCCTTCTTTTTCGTTTAAATATGTATTGCGTAATCTGTTCTTTATCATGTGGTGGGACACCGGATAGCAGATAATAAATAAATACACATGACCTTTTATCATATAAGATGGTTCTTTTGCATTTTGGTGCGTCACGCCCAAAGATGTGGTATAAACAACTAGATGGAACGCAAGCTATTAACACCAATAGTAAGGCCTGACTATAAGAGATGGGCGGAGATTACATATAAATTTGCCATGCGTAGCTGAAGCAATACGCATTTATGCATTATCTGTTTACCGCTTGCGTGTAGCGGAGGCACAACCGTTACACCAGTAATCAGACTGTCAGCCGTTGTTGTAGTTGATGATTAGTGTAGTTGGCGATTTCATGGGATTTCATGGGAATCCCATGGGACGGGACAGAGATAAAATACCATGGGATGGGATGGGATGGGACAGAAAAATCTGTCCCACGGACAAGTCTGAGAATAAAGGTTCAGTCTGGATGGCTCAAAGCAAAATGTAGTCCTGGACAAGTTATCTAAATTGGCAGCTCTAAAAAAGAAATATTCCGTTGGGAGGGAAAGTCAGTGGAATTCTATTTGGAAATGAGAGTTAATGTACTTGTCTAACACACCCACCTGCCTAATCTAAATGTATACGTTTGAAGAAATAAAACAACATTCTGTTCGTTTTGTGTAGGTTGGATTGGTCTGTTTTATTTATTATCTAACACAGATGAACATCTTAATCTCTGGCTACACGCTTGTATATTTTACTTTATTATCAGCCTATTAGCAGGGCTGTTAACAATACTCTTAAATTGTATAGTCAATACCAATACCAATACTTCATGAAAATAATATAGCCAATACCAATACAAATACTCAAGTAAAAATGTATTGCCAAAATCGATACCAATACAATGACAATACTTTTGAGAACAAAAATATTTTTATTTAAAATATAATGAGTGCAAGTTTATCAAGTTTAAAAAAAAAAGTAAAAACAATAAAATACAATGTCAAAGCACAATTTTAATGCTAATCACTTCACCACTTGGCAGCACGTAAGAAGACCATCATTTCAAAACGATCATTGCTTAGCCTAGAACGTAATGGCATAAAAACACGCCTACCCATGAAAACAGGCGCTCAACTGCAGCACTAGCCGGAAGTCCAGTGTTCAATTGCAGGTATAGTTTCTTAATGCTTGGGTAGTTGGGTAGGGTACTAATGACAGCATTTCCGATGACTTATCTTCAAGATATATATATGTCTACTTTCAGCAGAACTGTTACTATTAAGCAATTCGTCCTGGTTCTGCCGCCTTGCAGTAAAACAAGCAAAAAAATCCGTAGATTCAGATATCTGTACTGTTGACTGTACTGAAGCTGCACCACCCGGCCGAGTAAGTTGAGTTGGAACTGCATTCAGTGCACTGCATGCACGCTTTAAGGTGTGTACAACTACTGCTTTGATATCCAAGTTATGTAGATTACTTTTAAAACAAGGTATTAAATTCGCTATTGTTTTTCTGCAAATAACTAATTGTTGCAAAAGTATTGGTATCGAGTATCGAAAATTTTTCGTTTAAAAAGGAACGGCAATACAGCAACCAATACTAAAAAAGTATCGCCAATACTTATTGGCCGATACCAATACTTCGATACTAACAACCCTGCCTATTAGGTGGCCTAACAGGCATTAGTGACGCCCGTAAAGGACTATGAACATGCCGCCCCTTTCCTTTGCCGCTAGCACTAACGTAGTTAAATGCCGCCCTTGGCTGGTGGATAAAAAGCCACCCAAACGTTCCACGTTGTTATCGACTACATTGCAACCAAACCAATACAAAATTCAGAAATACAACTAAAAAACAAACTGTATAAAAAATCCTTTCCCAGTCTGACTTGACAACCGCATTGCCTCCCATACCCCCACCCGTGAGGCGTGGTCCACAGTTTGGGGAACACTGTAGTAGACGGTTGGTCTCATTTTTCTAATTGCCCCATCCCCCTCCACCCTCCGTCCAACGTTTGGAAATAGTTGGAGATGACAACTCAAAGTAGTATATTTCAGATTAAGATGGGGAGGGGGAAAAAGATATAAAAATATAACCATCAATCTTTATGCCATATACAGATCCGACCAATTCATTCCATGGGTAGACCCTATCCATTTAGCCCATGAAATAGTAACAAACCAAATGACTGAATGTGCTCCATTTGGCTAACACCGGACAAATATTCAGGAGCAGTGGTCCAGACATAACAACTTCGGTGTGAGGGTCCAATTCAACGGCCCATTGATGGAGTCACAATGTGAAACTATTAGCAAATGATGGGCACGGTGTGTACCAGACAAAGGAATATGTTAATGTGACGAACGTTATCATAACAATCGGCTCGAGTCCATTATTTCCCAACGTAGCGCCCGCGCCCCACGAAGGGGGGGGATGAGGCGTTTGATTGTTAAGGGGTGGGAAGCAAGTCACAAAGGAGGCATACGAATTTCACAAAGGCTTTAGGTGAGGGCAAAAAAAGCATATTAACTGTTGGAAAACACTGGTTTAGTTAATTCCAGCTAACGAACAGTTTGTCAGGCTTACATACCCCCCCCCCCCCGCTTTCCCGATGCACGCAACTTTCCATCAAGTGACATGTCAGCACATTTTTTTCCATCCACATGTACATGGTGTTGGAGACAGCATAATTGCCTGCATTCTTATTAGTGAAGGCACATGAAATAACGCAGGAGATTTATGGTTTAACCTTTTGGATGTTGGTAGACAATGGATATTTATGACATAAATCTACTGTGTGTTATATTTATATTAGAATGCTGTTATGTGAACGTCTGGATGTCATTATGCATTGAACATTTATGATATAAACCGTCAGGATGTTATACGTTTTTGGAGATTTATGATTTAAACATAAACTGTCTAGAAATTGTGTGTATATATATACATATATGCTATTTAAATGCTTTTCCGATTTATGATATAAATCAACTGGATGCTGCAGACACTGAGCAATATACATTGACCGAATGGATTCGTAAGCATATGAGAATTACTAGTTGAAAAGTCTGCTGAAGCAGGCTGCTACCTGCGATATAAAAGAAATCCTTGTTGCGTTTAGAATGGCGGATGCGAAAATTTCCAGTTTTATGAACATAAATAACAAAGAAATGTGTGAACTACTGTAATAGAAAATAACATTTCGCTTTTGTTGCCATGACCACAATATGATATGAAAAGAAATAACAGAGATGTACGAAATACTGCAATTGAAAAGAACATTTATCTTTTGTTGCCATGAACACAAAACGTATCATAGATTTCCTTGTACACCATATATTTAGTGTACGGACCATTAGCCTGATTAACCCACATAAGTGTACGGACCATTAGCCTGAGGGAGACTGACGGATCCGAAAATTTCCAGTTCTGGAATTAGCCGAGCAAGCGAACTAATACAGTGAGGGTAGTTTTCATATCGTGCGGTGTATAGATGTTCATGGCAATAAAAGCCAAATGTTATTTTCTTTTACAATATTTCATCTATTTCTTTGTTAATTCTGTTCATATCGTATTCTGTTCATGACAATAAAGACCACATGTTCTTTTCTATTGCAGTATTTCGTATATTTCTTTGTTATCCCTTCATCACATACGATCACAATGCACTGTTACAATGCACACCGCACGAAATGAAAACTACCTGAGAAAGGGAGACAAACGGTTTAGACGATTATGTATTAGATGATATAAAACGTTTTGTCTACAGACAGTGGCGATTTGTGATAAAAAAAAAGTTTGGATGCTACAGATATTAGAAAATTGACACATAAAACGTCTGGATGCAATAGATATATTGGATATTTATTACGTCATACTGAAGGCATGGTCCGGTAGTGCAGGTGTTTAGGGTAGTTAAAGAAAACTGGATTTGGATGATGCAAAGTTCTGTAGTTATGTGAACATTCAAATATAAAGACTAAACCCTCTAAAACTTCACATTAAACAACAACCTATATATATATATATATATATATATATTGTTTACTGGTGTATGTATGTGTGTTTATGTGTCTGTGTATGTGTGTGTATATGTGTGTGTATATGTGTGTGTGTACATATGTATGTGTGTGTAGATGTGCGTGTATGAATGTGTTTTCTTATAGATAGGTAAACTTAATGGATGTAAAGGGGGGAGGGCAACAGCGAACCTTTTACTGTCCTTTAAAAAACATAACGTGACTTAACGGTTTAGTAGGGGGCAAGAAGGGATCTTCCTGTCAAAGTTTATTAGGTCCCCACCCATGATTTACAAGCTACGACCTTGATAGAGTATTTCCCTACTCCCAAAAGTATCTTTGCCTTGTACTCCGAAATATTCCTTTGCCTTGGTTCCATCAAAAATCGTTTTGCCTTGGTTCCACCAAAAATCGTTTTGTCTTGGTTCCACCAAAAACCGTTTTGCCTTGGTTCCACCAAAAACCGTTTTGCCTTGGTTCCACCAAAAACCGTTTTGCCTTGGTTCCACCAAAAACCGTTTTGCCTTGGTTCCACCAAAAACCGTTTTGTCTTGCCCCCACCCCCAAATGTTCCATTAGCTAGGGTCTCAAACGACATAAGGACGGCTCTGTGAATATATTATAGACCAGCGGTGGTAACGAGTGAGATCGATGAAAGCTGCATTTTCATTTTTATACATGGTTAAAAAGAGAGTACTTCAAAGAACATCATAGTTAATTTATCAGGATTAAGTAAAAACAAAAGTAATGAGACCAAATGTAATTGCTCATTGGGAGCCACACACAGCTAAACAAACAGCCGCATGTGGCTACCACTGATCCACGTAAACCAAGCATTACGTGTTTATTGTTTTTTTTTTCTGGGGGTTTTCTTGGTGCATACCATTATGCAAAGTTAGGTAGTTATTGAAAAATAAAATACTAACTTAGATATATAGGTAAGTGTATTTCAAAATTAGTTTTAGACATTGACAATATTGAACAAAAAATAAATAAAAAAAAATATTACCTAACTTTCACCACGTTACAAATGACAATCAAACACCTAACAAATGTTTTGAAGTTAAGGATGGTATGTTACAGGTTAAATTCGGTTTCGTTTTTTAAATTGAAAACATATTTTGTGGGGGAAAAAAGCAAACAACGAACTGCACCGAATCTGAATTTGGAAAAGTAAATAAATTATTATGAAGGCTAGCCCCACACCCAACCCCCACATACACGTCCCATCTCTCTCCTTCTTCCTACCCTATCCCCCCCCCCTCTCTCTCTCTCTCTCTCTCTCTCTCTCTCTCTCTCTCTTAGAACTGGATGGAAAATAAAATAGAATTCGAAATGTTCTGTTTAAATAAATAAATTAAAAAAAAACATGTTTTATATTTAAAAAAAAATAATCTGCCTGACACGAGTCATTGAATTACATGCTGTAAGAGCAAACCTCACGAGTCATTGAATTACATGCTGTAAGAGCAAACCTCACGAGGCATTGAATTACATGCTGTAAGAGCAAATCTCACCAGGCATTGAATTACATGCGGTAAGAGCAAATCTCACGAATCATTAAATTACATGCTGTAAGAGCAAATCTCACGAGTCATTGAATTACACGCTGTAAGAGCAAATCTCACGAGTCATTGAATTACTTGCTGTAAGAGCAAATCTCAAGAGGCATTGAATTACTTGCTGTAAGAGCAAATCTCACGAGTCATTGAATTACTTGCTGTAAGAGCAAATCTCAAGAGGTATTGAATTACTTGCTGTAATACCAAATCTTAGTCTGGCAAACTTTCAAGTAATAGTGCTTCACCTCTCAAAGCAAACAAAAGAAAAACGCAACAATATTATAATGAGTAGTCGGGTAATCCGCGACTAACTAGATTGACTAGGGGCAGTAATTAGCAAAAAGAACGATATTGTCCCCCCCCCCCCTGGAAACTAAATGTTTTTCAATGACCTTGGTGAGACTTAATTTTGTGTTGACCAATTCGTTATCCTTAATGTAATGTAAAGAAAAGCAAAAAAAAAAAAATTGTGATGAAAACCTGCTTCAGAAATATCAGCAGCGCTATCAGAGCTACACTATTACTATTACAATCTATAATCTGATTAAAGTCGCACGGTTTAATGAAATGAGGCATTCACGATTGCATAATATCTGGAAGTGTTTTACCTGATCTAAGAGGTCATTGGTGTCTCCTGGCCAGGAACAATCCACCTTTATTGGCGACAGTGGTGGTTCTGTGGTCATTGAGGATGATTCGAGATCATGACATCACAGCTGGCCGAGGTGACGCATGTGGTCGGCACATACAATTTAATTCTAGCACATCGTCGCAGCCTGCCATTTCTTTTAATCACACTGTATCCCCTCCCCCTCCCGACTCTTTTGCCATTCTGGGCGATCAGCAGTACCCACATACTGCTGGTCTGACCAGTCTGGAAAAGTGCAAAATTCCTTTTATTCTGCAATGCCAGCAGATGTAGCGGGCGCACTCTCCACGCCGCTCTCGACGCCCCACCCAGTGAATTATATGTGATTTATGCCACCACCCATTCCCCTTCAGTGAATTATATGTGATTTATGCCGCCACCCATTCCCCTTCAGTGAATTATATGTGATTTATGCCGCCACCCATTCCCCTTCAGTGAATTATATGTGATTTATGCCCTCACCCAGTGAACTATATGTGATTTATGCCGCCATCCCCTCCCATTCAGTGAACTATGTGTGATTTATGCCCCCACCCAGTGAACTATATGTGATTTATGCCCCCACCCAGTGAACTATATGTGATTTATGCCGCCATCCCCTCCCCTTCAGTGAACTATGTGTGATTTATGCCCCCACCCAGTGAACTATATGTGATTTATGCCACCACCCATTCCCCTTCAGTGAACTATATGTGATTTATGCCCCCACCCAGTGAACTATATGTGATTTATGCCACCACCCATTCCCCTTCAGTGAACTATATGTGATTTATGCCCCCACCCAGTGAACTATGAGATTTATGCCCCCCCACCCAGAGAACTATATGTGATTTATGCCCCACTCCCTCGCACCCAATGAACAATATGTGATTTATGGGATCGAAAAAAAAAGTCCATATGATTCTCATTGCCAGCTGCTTGCTATAGAAGTCAATAGTGACTTCAATGATACAGTCACAATGTTAGTACATGCTGAGTGCTAGAATAAATAGTCATGGACTGATTTAGTACACCGGTGCATAGTGACTAGGTAAAAATTATAATTAGCAAATTTGAATTTAAAAAAAAAACAACAACAACCAGATAGCCAACTACTCATAATAATAATAAAACATGTTCACGTAATTAAAAAAATCCATAACAGGAGTAATTATAACGCATCAAATGAAGGATTAGTACTGAAAAAGGGAGATAAAAAATAAAAACATTCAAGAATATTGTATAATTATTAAATAGAAAATCCTTAAAATGTCAAAAAGTGGAAAAAAAAGAAATATAAATTGAATTTTCATTTCAAAAGAACTTTATTTATAGTATCATAATTTATAGTTATTGTTCTAAATAATTATATTTTTTCAAAAAGTATTATAGTTTAGATTTTTATTCAAAATAATTACGTCAGAAAAGTCTCGTACAATGAAAAGTAAAAGAAAGGCTGTTAAACTTGTACAGAGCTTCGCAATAACTAATATAACATATTGGTAACACTGAAATTGTCATGATTTTTGAGTTCTCTCTATCCTGGTCTGAAAGACATACCATGGTCTACGGGTAATAGATCATTGGGGTTCTCTAGTCAGG
>JAGDYQ010000099.1:3494588-3508310 GCA_021962125.1 Bulinus truncatus
TAAAGGACATTTTAACCGGAACCGAATCAGAACCCGGTTTGTTAAAACTGCCAGGAATCCGGCTTAACAGGAACAGGGTTGGATTCTGTTACAGCCTAATTATAACCCAGCTTTGATTAGCGAAGATGCAAATATAGTAAAAATGTTGCCAGACAGGATTTATAAGACAGATATAATAGTAATGTACAGATAAGTCATGAGAGTAAGCGTTATACTGGACCTATCCACCTTGGATATTAGTCACCTATATCATTTGTGCCAGTGGTTAAAGTAGACACAAACCATTGGTCAATGAAACTCATGTGCAAGCATGAGAAGTATTTGTAAGAAATCATGTCGGTCTTTAAAAACTTTTGAATGTGCTTAGAGCATCAGAACTCAAACCTTACAGAAAAACATATTTTAAACAATTAAAACACATATTTTATAAATTAAAACACATATTTTAAACAATTAAAACATATTTTAAACAAAATTAATACAATTTTAATATTTTTAACAATTATATACATGTTGAACAAAGTTAATAACATATTTTAAAAAAAGAAATAATAATTCAAACATTCTTTTTATCAGTTGATAGGGTCGAATAGTCCGGGGTCGAACTGTCCCGGGGTTGAAGTGTCGCGGGGCGAAGCGTCAGCGGGGGGGTCGAACTGTCCCAGGGTTGAGATGTCGCGGTCGAAACATCGCGGGAGTCGAGTGTCCAAGGGTTGAAAAGTCGTGGAACCGGTAAATTTGGAGGAAAGATTCCCCCAAGTACTGAAATATTTTTCCTGGCCAAACTAAGATATTCAAATAGCTATATTGCAAACATGTCAAAATAATTGGGATTTCTATTGCCACTACCAACCCACCTCACACTTATAAAGGCAATTTGTAGACATACATCTTAAGAGAGATAGCCCTTGTAGTTTTCTCTTTTTAATATAATAACTGTCAAAATGCTTTCATTGTTTCAAGAATAGATTTAAAATTATAATACACAAGTCAAAACAAGTAGTTTTAAAAAAAAAGCAGAGCCTTGATAAGTATCAATGAAAGATTGAGTTTTAAGTGAAAAGTTACCAGACATCTTTTTCAATAGAAAAATTTGTTGAAAATCCTTCATCCTTAAGTTTGATTCTGCATGACATACTGATTCTTTTGATTCTCAATTCTGAAGTCGATAAATCACTCCATCACTAGTATTCAGCATTTATGTACCAGTAATTATACAAACTTATCAAAATGCAGCATTTTTTTACTGTCTTGGTTCGGTCATTGGATTTGTGTTGAGTTCCTGACAATCTGCACCAAGTGATCACAAACTTGTACCAAATGTCTTGCAATTTTATAGTAGTATTATGTTTTTTTTAAGTTACAGTTTACAGTAATGATTAGGGCTGTACTGGAATCCGATTCCGGTTCCTGTTAAGCCAGATTCCGGCAGTTTTAATAAATCCGGTTCCGATTAAAATGTGTCGGATTTAAGCCGGATTTCTTAAGTTGTTTAAAATTTTGGTGTAAGAAATTTTTTTGGCGCAACATAATAATTAAATATTTAGCTCTATACAATTAAATTAAAACAATTACTTCCTTTCTTTCCTGCATTTTCAAAAATACAATAATGTCGATTGCTTTTAGTTCTATATGTAAGTAAAATTATATTAAAAAGGAAGATTTGAATCGTATTTAGTCTAGTAATAATTTGACACCTTACCTTCTGCTACTTTTGATTCCGTGTTTTCTATAACGTGAATTTTCCACTTCACCCATGATGACGCATATGTACTTTGCACATTCACTGCAGCTAGTAATTGGAGAGGGTTTGCTCAGTCAACGAAATGTAAGCGATATCATTGCATCTTGTTGACAAATTGTTGGCCACTTCAAACATTCATCATCAACTCACAACTCATTTGCACGCTATTCAACACCAGGTGAATCTTCCACAGCATCAATTGATCCAAGATATGAGAACACAGTGGAATAGCACCTATTATATGTTAAGCCGATTATCAGAACAGAGACAAGCAGTAGCATTATTTGGATCTGAAGACAACTAAATTCAATCTTTGTCAGCTAATATGTGGTCAGTTTTGAATAATGTAGTTCGACTTCTGACACCCTTTGAAGAAATCACAAAAGACACGAGTGTTGAATATGCCAGAATGAATCTCAACTGTCATTCCACTACTTCATGTTCTTCAGACAGTATTAACAACAGATGGTGGTGATGCTGGTGTCAAAACTATGAAATTAGCACTATTAGAATCAACAAAACGTCGATTTGACAAACTCTGGACTTAACCTGCATATGTTGTTGCAACATTACTAAATCCTCGATTCAAAATGAGATTCTTCTCCATCACTGATCAAAGTTTGGCTGTGAAGGCATTCCTATTAGAGGCATCCACAACATATATAATTGCAAGAAGTCAAACTGACAATCAGTGGGATAATCTAGCTATCTACCACACCTCAACATTTGCATCTGGTGAGCCTGATCCTAAAAGTGTGATGCTCAGCAAAGATGCATCTATTTGGGAACATATGAACATGATTACTGCACTGGCAACAAAAAGTGAGCCAATCTCTTCAGTAGAAAATCAACGGGTTGAAGTTGAACTCAAGCAGTATCTAAATGAGCCACTAATTTCACAATCAAATGACCCACTGCAATGGT
The DNA here is from genome assembly GCA_021962125.1 of Bulinus truncatus. Classification (NCBI taxonomy): domain Eukaryota; kingdom Metazoa; phylum Mollusca; class Gastropoda; family Planorbidae; genus Bulinus; species Bulinus truncatus. Next base: position 3,497,257 of record JAGDYQ010000099.1, read on the forward strand.
GGGAGCAAAATAAAATGTGCTTTCCTGGTCTGGAAATCATGGCATGTGCATACCTTAGTCCACCACCCACCAGTGTTGCATCTGAAAGACTGTATAGCACTGCCGGTGGAGTTATGACAGATCACCGTTTATCTATGTTGCCTGAAAATACTGAACGTTTCTCAAGCACAACAGTCGTTTGCTGACTAGCACTGATTGAATCAGGACCATATTTAGAAAATGGTTTCAAAAGGGGGGGGGGTGGACTTGAAAAAATTTTCTGTTTATTATTGATTTTTGTTCTGTAAATACAACATTATGTATGAGAATGTGTAAAATTCTGTTTAAAACAGTTTTTTAAATATCATATTAACCTTTAAACATTTTATTTTTTTTTAGAATTTCAAATTTAAATTATATTTTTTCATCATTGCCGTGGATTAAATTTGATTAATGTGTGTTTAAGGAAGAGTTACTATTTAATTCGGTAAAATCCGGTTCCTGTTCTGATTCCGGCAGGATTCAAATATTAAATCCAAATCCGGTTCCGATTCCTGCAGGATTTAAAAATTACAATCCGGTACAGCCCTAGTAATGATGTATAATGTTACAGTACAGTTTGTCACATAAAACAATGCCATTATCACATACATTATATAGACTGATTTTTCTATGTTGGCACTATTTCCATACATTTCATGTCAGGTTTATCTGGAAACCTTTTACATAGTAGGGATAGACAAATCTCTTGAGGAACCCACTTTCTGCCCCCATTATCTCCTAAACATACATAGACCAAAATGGACATTTGTTGGAAAAATCTTTTCATAAACTATTAGTAGCCTACACATTTTGAAAATTTTATTTTAGAAAACACCTGTTTATAATTATTTAAAACTTTTTTTAAGACACCGGGTATTCTGCTTTTTTCTTTAAATTTACTGCAAAATAATTGTGGAAAACTAGACTGAAATATACTAGGGGACGGATGGTCGTGCGGTAGCAGCGGCTCGACTGTCGACCTGAAGAAGGTACCTGGTTGAATCGGTGAGGACCAAGGAAATTTTTCAGGTCTTGGCTCAAGTTCCCGATATATCTCCCGTGATGGTGCCTCCATGGCCATTGCACTATGCTCATTATGGTGGGGATGAAGAAGAGGCACCGCAAAACCCGTCCCATTAGTGGTTTTTATGGGATCCTAAGGGATTTCATCTCATCCTTACAGGGACTTTACACATATTATTTGGTATATACATGAAAAAAAACTGATTCAAAATTCAAAGATTTGGAATCCAAGTGATTGCCTCCATTGGATTAAGTTCTAAATCTAAGTTATTACTGTACCTTGGTTAAGTGTAATAGGGTAGGCAGATATTAAGGGAAAATGGAGTTTTTTAATTATATCTTTTTGATATGATTTATAGAAGAAAAAAACAGATTTAAAACTAGAATGATTTGGATTACAAATGATTTTCTTGAATTTGTTCAGTTTTTAAGGGTTTGCTGGATTTATGTACAGCAGAAGCTGCCCCTGGCTGGCTTAAAAAAAAATTATGGAATATCATGTTTATTCTGTTACTGCAGCCAATTTCATTGGCTTATCCAAAAGGTGGGGCTTAGTCTCTTAGAGCCTGTGAGATTAAACTTGCTATGCTCCTCAATGTCTGGTAACTGCCATACTGCCCAGTGGCAGACAAGTTGTCCATTTGATCTACTCTGTAGTCCACCAGTCTGGGGTACTCAAAAAGCACATGATCCATGTTTTCCTCAACCTCTGTGCAGTGACAGCAATGAGAGTCTACATTGGGCCTCAATCTCCCAAAGTACTTACCAATAGGATAGTGCCCAATGCGGAAATGGACTTTAAGTGCCTGCTCAACTCACTGCAGCCCCCAACTTGGGTTGGTTATGGATGGCCACTCCAGTTGATTCACTGGTTCTTGGTGATCTCTTTCTCTGAACTCTCTCAGTGATAACTGCGGGCTGAGAGTTAGTCTCTTAGAGCCGTGAGATCAAACTCGCTGTGTCCCTCAACATCTGGGAACTGCCATAAAGGCCAATGGCCTGCAAGCTACATGACTGGTCCACCATGTGGTCCTCCAGCCCGGGCACTCAAAAAGCACATTGTCCACAGTTACCTCAACTTCTCTTCAGTGTCAGCAAAGGGAATTGACATTGGGGGATCTTGGTGATTGCGCCCTCCAGTGATCTACTTTCATCACCCATGATGATTGTTTATGCATTGATTGGCCTTGCTAGAAAGTGGGCCTGGTTATTCTCAGGCAGTTCTGAATTTCAGCAACAGAACTATCTGTCTTATATGATTTCTATAAAAAATATATGATAGGAAACATTATGTTTATAAAATTTGAATGAATTGATATACAAATTTGAAAAATCAATAATTTTTCTAATCCAGCTATGGATCTATCCATTTCATATGATTTTAAGGAAAAATCTGATATGAAACATGGATGATTATTATAAGATAATGTTGAAATTGTGAAGAATCATGTATCCTCAAACATGGGGGATGCTATCCCACACATACTCTGCAATTTAGGTCACTGGTTACAGTGTTATTGGCCATTTTTTTCCTCATTAACTTTTGAAAGGTCATCTATTAAATTTTTAATTGCACAGGCACAGTACCGGATAATTGTTAAAATTGTGTTTACTTTCTGTTACCTACTATTTATAAATTAAAAAAAAAAATGTGTTAAAAATTGCAGGGTAGGCTTACATTTTGTGGTTGAATAAATATGTAAAAATAAACCTTCTTGATATTGTTTATGTAAAAATAACCTTCTTGATATTGATTATGTGAAAATAAACCTTGATATAGTTTATTCAAATATATTTCATTGATTTCTTCTACAGTTATATTTGTGTGAAATTATCATCATGGTTTACCTTTTTCTGTTGGGTAGCTATGTATTGGTTTCTTATGTATTTTTCAAGTATCCAAATATTCTGCACATAAAGAAAAATTTAAAGTTTCAAGCCAAACATATAAGCCACAGAGGAGGTTAGTGAATGTAGATACTTTAGAGCAGCGGTTGGCAATCTAGGGTCAGCCAAGGGGTCTGTGAGAAAAATCTGGGAGTCCGCAGAGAGATGGGGATACAAGAGAATCACAACGAGCCTGACTATTGCTATGAAATAAATACCTTTTGTCACTTTTGATGAGATAAATTAATGGGAACTCCAAAATGTAAAATGTGCACATGTTTGTATGGCAAGACACTGTCCACTGACATTCTGTAGTTTGAACTGGTAAAATTGAACTGTTTTTGTTTTCGATTGTTTTGGGCAAGGCTTTCGCATTCATTAATCAACATCCTGTTGTCAAAATACTTGCATTTTTGAAAATTGTGTTCATCTTTTTTTTTTATTGAAATTCCTATGTCTGGTTGATTTGAAGACAAGACTGAATATTTTGAACATCAGTTGATCAAACAGGGGAATCAATAATCATTTTATTCAATTGAACTTGCGGACATTATTAATTCACCAATTAGGGTTAAATGTGAAGGAGTGTTAAAAGAACTACTTATTAACCCATCTCGGCTTGTACTAAGATTTGGAAGCTTTTTTTCTGGAACACATAGTGAAATGGATTGGATAGTGCTCAAAAAATATGACAAGATAATGTTTCAGGAATAGTTACAAAGGTGAAAAATGTTGTTCACATTGATGTTTTGTCTGTTTATTTAGCTATGTATCTTGAACAAAAAAAAATGTTGCCAGAATTTTAATAAGTAGTATCAAATAATTAGTTGTGATTAAAATAGTAAATAAAATTTAATTCATAGCGATCGAATACTTGAAGCACTTGTAAAGAGATGAACTGTGTGATGAACTCCCAGTATTCTTTTATTTCACAGATGTATTATAGGTGATGAATACACAATCTATAATTAAAGATAAGTTTGATCGTTATGAATGGAAAGGAAGAAAATCTAAGATATGGCTTTTTATGGATAATTTATCTATTCTTTTAAAGAATTGAAGGCAACAACTTCAGCTTGAAGGATAAAGAAAGTCTTGTCTAGCATTATATCTTGATTCCAATCTTTCTTATCAAAAGCTTATTTTTTGGCAAGCTAAAATATCCTTAGGTTAGTCAAAAAGCCTAGAAAAATTTGATTCATTTTTCAAGAACATATTTATGCAAGAAAACATTTCTTCTGTCAATTAAAACACAGCACAGTTCATGGCTTGAAATATAAGCATCTCTTCGTCTCACTAAGAATCACTGGAACCCATAATGCAAGTACTTATTTCTGACAAGAAGGAGCAAATGCCACATTAAAATGTATAGTACTTACTTTAAAACAACAATACTTTTTATTTGAAAAAAACCTTTATATGTTAATAACATATCAATGTTTTTTAATTAAATAGTTTGTGATCATAATATTACAAATAGTTATATTTGGTGTGGGGAAAGGGGAATCTGTGGACTTGAATTTGGAGTTCAAAAGGTTGCCAATCGCTGCTTTAGTGCACCAAAGAAAAACTAAATATAGTAAATGCAAATATTTGCCATGACTGATTGAAAGACATTGGGAGACTATACGACATATTTCATTCTAATTTTGAAAATCTGTACACTAATCTAACTGCACTTTTATTACCAAAAGAAGAGGTTTTAGTTAAATTAGTACCTAAGTATTAGTAAGCTTATTAAACTAGTATTTAATTCATTAATGAAGGACTTTCTAAATTCCATTTACATTTTGTGAATTATTTCTCATCACTTAATATTCTTGAAAAAATATTTAAAAAATGTTATTCAAACCCATAATTGTTTAATTATTAGATTACTTTTTTTCAATGCAGTTTTAATATGAAAATATCTATTGGGACTTAGTTATAAAAAAAAGAAGTTAGAAGTTACTATTTTTAAGGAATATTATTCATCTTACTAGCTAATATTCAAGCTTTCTAATGCATGAACATTATTGGCAAACCAAATTATGGTCTTATCTTAAGTTCCAATGCCCCAAAACTCAAAACAACTTGGAAATAAATTTTTTTTATCTTGTCCTTTGGTGCCCAATGTGTTGTTTGTGTGTGAGTACTTTTTAATCGGTGTGCAGACAACCATTATGTCAAATGTAAGCTTTTTTCTAGTTAAACGCTGATTAAATCATATGATGTAATTTTTGCTACTTTTTTTAAAGCTTTTTTACCTGATTAGAGTATTAGTGGTGTTTTTTTTCCACATATTATAAAACTCAGTGTATAATCTACATTAGGCCTTAAAATTAATCAAGTTAAAAGGTGGAGATGGTGGGAACAGGAATAGAATAATCTACTGGGTATGATTTTTTTACGGTAAAAATGATTTGAAATTTAAATAACTTACAGGACATGATTCAGTTTAGTATAAAATAAAAGTACCTGGTGTATCTCTGTTTAATCCCTCACCAAGAATGTGATTAGTTCTAGAAGTTTAAAATAAAAAAGTAACTGAAATACAAAAGTTTAATTCTAAAAGAATTTAAACTAAAGAAGAATAGTTTATTTAACAGGTGCAGCTGAAAGGATAGAGAATACAATGGAAGCTTTCAGACAGTGAGTAATTTGTTTCACTTATACCTAGATATATCTTAAATAATTCTTGAAGTAACAATCTTTTTAGGCTGAAATATACTAAAAATATGCCTTTATTTGTTTCAGTGCAGTGGATGTTGGTACAGATATGCTTGAATTAGATTGTCAGCTTACAAAAGATGGACAAGTTGTTGTCTGTCATGATGATAACTTATTACGTACTTGTAATAGTGATTTATTTATTTCTGAAACACTATATGCAGTAAGTTTCTAATTAAATGCCAAAAACATCAATATAAATACATTTAAACTTATTTCTGTCCACTGCTGTAAAATAGTCTAATTTCAGCCTGACGGAGAAATGTGTAAACCATGTTTCTAAACAACAGCCTTTAAAATGTTATTGTAAAAACTAACTTGTTGGTTGAATTTTAGTGCACTTATATTGTCCTAAGAAAAGATTAGATTATAAGACTGCAGATGTTTACACCTATATTATAAAGTGTCTGGCCAAAATGTGGAGATAATGCAGGATTCTTGCTTTGTACTTCAAATAATAAATATTAAAGAACCATGCACTTCAAACCGCCCTGTGGTAAACATCTTAGTTTTAACCAAATGGCTTTAGCTACAGTAACAGTAAACATGAATATTGGTACGTTTTTTAATTATCTGTAATTAAAACATTGGGCTAAACTTAAAAAATCAGCAGTGGTGTCCATGAAATGTCATACAAATAACTAAAATTCTAGACCCGCCAGACATGTAAAACACTCATTTATTGCAAAATCCAGTATAAATTTTGTTTTGTAAAGTCACTGTAAGGATGAGATGTTTATTTCTTAGATCCTTTAAGCCACTAATGGAATTTTTTTTGGGGGGGGGGGGGGGGGGGGGGGGGGGGGGGGGGGGGGGAGTAGTGGCCAGGTCTCACTACTTCTTAGGAGGCAACACGAAATAGATGGAACTATATCTGAAATAGAGGGAACTATATCTGAATTAGAAGGAACTATATCTGAAATAGAGCTAACTTTATCTGAAAATTTCTCAGGAGATTGAACCTGAGACTCTCAGGTTGACAGTCACACGATTTTCACCACTTGACCATCTGTCCCCTTACCCATGCTATTAAAAACATCCATTGTAAAAAAACAACAACATTGAAATTTTAGTGCTGGCAAACTTTTATAAATGTTTGTTGGGCAGAGTGTTACTAAATTATTGAATATTCAGTGGTACCTTGAGATACGAATTTAATTCATTCTGTAACGTTGCTTGTATGTCACTTTGCTTTTATCTCAAAGCAATTTTACAAATTGAAATTAATTGAAATGCCAAAGTACCACCTTCTTGTTTTTGAATAAGAAAAATGTATTTATATGGAACAAATATTGCATAAAATCATATTAAAAGAGAATATTATAAAATAAACTGGTTTTATTAAGTGTATTTATCTGAAAATTAGCCGACTTGATCTCACAGAAGATGCTGGCAGAGGTGTAGGGTGGAATGCCCTTAGCTGGTGTTATAACCTTTATCGACTCTTTCTGTTTAAGCATTATACATATCGTTGAAGTAGTACGCCCTTACTGCCTCGCCAAGTCAGTCACTTGTACACCTCGCCAATGTTTTTTGATGATCTTGTGCTTTAATTCAATAGACAACATCTTCTGAGCACAGACATTTCCACTCACTTTCTTTGTACTAATGGTTATTAATAAGAAATGTGATATAATAATGTAAACAAACAAAAAGCACAAATTATCAAAGTAGCTTCGACAACGAGGCAAACTATCTCACTGACTGGGGCGCTGGAAAATGCGAGACATACGAGGCACAGTAAACTGGGTCATGCGCAGCTGGCCGACCTGCTCTTATCTCAAATTATTTTCGTATATTCTCATATGTCGAGGTACCGCACTATAACATTTTAGAAAAGTCTTTAATTTCTAATTTAATTTCATGGAATTTCAGGCTTCAAAACAATGAATAACTATTTTTAACTAGATCTAACAGTCCAATAGAAGAAAATATTGTCAATAATAAGTTTTTTTCTTTTTTTTACCATTCATATCTATATACATAATCGTCTAACATAGACGGTAGACCGTTCGACAGACCTTCACACCGTGCAGTGTAAAGGATGTTCATGGCAATAAAAGCCACGTTACAAATACACGGCACCGCACGAGTTGAAAGAGTACATCGCTAAAAAAAGTCTGAGAACGAAATGAGGTTCTACGTCACACTGCGATTCGGGCATGTCTTGAGTGAAGGGGGGTGGCGGGCGGGCGAGGGAGGGAAGGATGGGTGTGGGGCTAAGTGAAATGAATTAAGATTAGGCAATGATTTGGTGTTGTGAGCGCATCACCATTTTCAACTCCAACTGCGTGCCTAATAACCGGGCCTGTTGAGCTAGTATTTCTTAAATGTGGGTTGAGAAAAGGAAACAGTTTACAAAAAGTGACTCATAAACCCCTGAGATAGTTGGCATTGTTTTGTAAATGAATATAAATCTATAATAATGTCTTATTTCTGGGTAATGATTTTGCATTATTATTATTTTTTATTGTGTTACTAAAATTATTTGAATTCTTTTCCGCTTCAGTTTTTTGTGTGAAGATCGTTTAACTGACTTATATAATGTTTATTTTTCTCCTTTTCCAACAATTAAATATCTATACTTTTTTTTAATTACAAGGCATTTGTCAGCTCTTTATTCTCTATTCCTCAAAATTGCATATACCTTTTTCTCTTTAAATATTTTTGCTGCAAAAATATCTTAAGATTTAATTATTAGAGCTGCTGTTTGATTGAAAAATTGATCAAAATTAACACATAATTAAACATTTTTATCACAAATTAGCACATATTTTATCAACACAAAATATTAAATTTACTTTATTTAGTTTGTCATTATATTCTACCAAAACATTGGCACAATAAACAAATCGGTTTAATTTATGATTGAGTTATAATTATTTGTATTATATATGTGTATTTAATCAGTTATTCAGACTAGTTTGTTGAGATGTATTAATCAAGTAAAGTGAAGCAAAGTTTTTTTTATCAACAACAATGCTAAACGTGCTTTACCCTTGAGTGTAGTTTCCAAACTTATGTCACGTATCAACCCCTCTACCCTCCATCCTTGTCATATATTGCCATACTTCACCCCCTCATCCCCCCACGATGGGTCATTTATTAGCTATATTTTTATCATTATTATTGCTTGTTTTTTTGTTGGCTTTTCAGAGTTTTGTGTAGCTTCCTATGAATCAGTTTTATTCCTTGATTTTATTGCATAATCTTGTTATAATGACTGTAGTATGGTTCCTTATAGAATTTTTATAGTGTCACTCTAAAATAATTAAATAAAAATACCAAAACTTCCATACATATTTATTAATTGTAATTTTCAGGGTCAGAAAATGAAACAAAAAAATTACTAGGTCACGCTGCTGGTATAATTTTTAGTTAACATGACAGTTCCCATGTTTTCTTTCATTGTTGTTGGGATCAGTGATGATCAATCTAACTTAAATATAAATCATTCACTATACCTGACAGCTGTTTCTAAACTTCTAAAAAATACCCAGTCTTTTCAAAATCATATATATTATAACAAAAGACCTAAAATAAAACCAATAGCTGCTGAACTGCGACCTGCAAATTTCTGTTAATAGAATTGCATTAGTGTGTTATTTACTGATTTTTAGTTTATTTTTGAAACTCCAAAGTAAAAGCATTTAGGTCAAATTAACGTATTTAGGCTTGAGTTAAAAATTTTAAACGCATAATTTTTTTTATGCTTTAATCCCGCATTATTGGTGGTTAATCAGCATCCCCAGTTTTGATACATTTGCACATGACTGTGTCAAATTTAAAAGTAATTCTGATATCACCTGATGAAAGTAATGTTAGCTATACAATGAGAGACATTAGTAAATTTCTTAACAACTCAATAATTTTCATTATTTAGTTCCTACAGTTATAAAATAAAGAATGACTTATGTTTTGAAGTTATTTATCACAGGAATTACCTCCCATGATGGACAAAGTCAGGGTGGATTTTTATCAGAGTAAGTGTGCTAAAATTTGTATGTTATATCTCTTTGCATTATTATTAAAGTATCCAGAAACTTTTTGTTTTATTGAAAATGTTAGTCAACTTCAAACATTGAAAGAAATGTAATAAAACAAATTCACATGTTTTTTTAAAAGGAAATTTAGTTAAATTCTTGCATTTTTAATACAAAAGAATTTTTTACTCAGAGGAACTGGCAAGAAAAAATGTTCATTGTAAAGAATCACCCAATTTTTCTTCTATGCTGCTTAAACGCAGAATCTTAACAACTTAATGTAGGATGTATATTGTTGAACAACTTAATGTAGAGTTGAAATATATTGTTGAAAAATTGTGGACAATCATACAAATAAATGTTATTTTAAAAATCTTCTAAAATGACTTGGAAACTAATAATATTTAGGGCTAAAAAAGTACATATCTCTGAATGTACTAAATTGATTATACTTAAGTGAAAGGCTTACCATAGTTGTACATATCTCTGAATGTACTAAATTGATTATACTTAAGTGAAAGGCTTACCATAGTTGTACATATCTCTGAATTTACTAAATTGATTATGCTTAACATATTTCTGAATTTACTAAATTGATTATACTTAACATATTTCTGAATTTACTAAATTGATTATACTTAACATATTTCTGAATGTACTAAATTGATTATACTTAAGTGAATGGGTTTCCATAATTGATGAATTTTAAACACAAGTTATATTAAAATTATTGTAGCTTTAACTATTGCAGCATCATATTTCTAATAATTCTATATTATTTTATGTTACACTAAATCTATGTCCAATTTCTTAAAAAGCTTTTTTATTAAAGCAAAAGTTTAATGAACAGAGAAAATGAATAACTGTAGTTGTTTGTTTTTTATAGGACAATCTGTTCAACAAATGCATGAGGAGCAAATAAGACAGCTGTTTTATCTATTATTTCTTATAAAGAAAATTAAAATAGTAGACTCTTTTACTCAACTAAAAAGAGATATATTCAACTTTTTACTGCATCTGAAATACTGGATAGAGTTTATTTTGAAATATATTAAGATATTTGCATTAGTTATTTTTTAAAATGAATTTAAAGGTAGAATTGAGTATTTTAAGAGCGTAAATAAATGTATATATATAGAATGATAGTTCTTTTAGGTCATACAAATCCAAACCCTTAAATGAAATTTGAATAAAACAAAGTGGTCTTTTTTTATTGAAGAGTTGTGTGGTGAAGGAGAAGATCATAGAATACCTCTGTTAGAGGAAGTTTTTCAAGAGTTTCCAAATGTTGCAATAAATATTGACATCAAAGAAAATAATGACGTCCTCATGAACAAGGTTGGTTTTATTTTTATTTTATATCATGCTTTGAAAATTATTTGAAATAATATTTATTTGAAATAATATTTATTCAAAATAATATTTATTTGA
>JAGDYQ010000104.1:0-143674 GCA_021962125.1 Bulinus truncatus
TTGTGCACTGATCAACTCATCTAGAAAGCTCCCTGTCATTATTTAGAAGGGGTGGGGTCTTTTAGCCCTTAAGGACCATTGGGGCAGATAAGGTGTGGAATTTATCGATTTCTGTAACCACTGCATAATTTAGCAGGTTTGAGTGGTTAGCACAATGCCTAGACTCCTTTTACTAACCCTTAACTAAAGTCAAAGATTAACTATTTTAAAGCTGGGTAGACTTGACTTCTAAAATCACATCTAAGACATGGAAAATCCCTTGAGGAAAGGGGGTTGGGAAAATTATAGTAGTTAGGATGCAGAATGTTTTTTTAAAGTAGTGCTTTTAAATGAATCAGGCCATTAAAATATTAGCAGAGAAATGACAATTAAACATTACCTGAAAAATACTAAAGATTAAAACTCAGTGATGAAGGACAAATTAATGACCAGTCTAAAGAAAAGAACTATTAAGGCAATGAAGATATACAAAACACTGGATCTAAATTGGGGGATTACTGGGTGACAAGAGGTGAAATTACTTTGGATGTCAACTATTCTAAAGAAAAAACGAAAAAAAAAGTTCCGCCCAGCCGAATGAGCCATCGGGGCAGAGATATAGAATAGCCTCGGCAATATCTGGAATGTAAGTTAGCACAAATCGCCCAGCCGCTCTTTTACTTCCCCAACTTGATTTGGTCAGGTACCCATTTAAATCTGGGTGGACTTGTGGGATGACTTTGAAACAACTTTTCACCTGGAAAAATTCCTGCCAGAAATAAATTTTCTCATTAAAAGTTTTTGTAAAAAATCAAATGATTTTTAAGTGACTAAAGTAAAGAAAATAACTTGCTCGTTAATTTGACTCTCCTCAGAGACCTCAAAGCTAATGAGGGACACGTTTGCAAGAGTTAAATAACATTATAGCAGAGTAAGCTGACTGCCATGGGACACACAGAAGCAGCTGAGAAAGTTAGAGAACAGATCATTGTAAGTTTAGAACTGGGCTACACTTCTTTACATATGGAACTAAAAGGTTGTGTTCATGTGTTAAATGAATGTATAAATATATACTTCTATAAGCAACTCAATCAGAGGTGGGTCACCCTGCAGCAAGTGACCGCTGAGAGAGCCCAGACATTGAGCAGCTCCTTTGAAGTACAACGCTATCATAGGTCAGTCATTTGGCTTTTTGAAAGGATTTTTTTTTTTCCTGTTAAGATGGAAAATGTTTTGTCACTTTATCTCTGTAAATAGTTTTATGAGGCATGTTTTATTTATGATTTGTATAGAGAGGTGGATGAAGCCAAAGATTGGATTAAAGAAAAGGATACTGCTCTGAACAATGATAACTATGGTCATGACTTGGCTAGTGTTCAGGGCTTTACAGCGTAAACACGAGGGCTTGGAGAGAGATTTGGCTGCTCTAGGAGAAAAGGTTAATTTTAAATATCAAAATAAACATAACTAGGTTTTCATTGTAGCTATTTGTTTTTTTGTAGATTATAATGTCAATGTTTATCATTGCTATAATTCTTATGCTGGTACTTGTCCTCTCATTTTTTTTTACTTTACAAATATTAATGGGGAGAAAATGACAATCTTTAATGTTTGAAATTAAGTTGATTTTGAAAGAACACTTATGCCTCGCTAATTGTCCCAAGCCTTTTTGGTTGTGAGGATTAGGAAGAGGTGATTTAATTGACCCTCTAGATGCTGACAGAGAACTTACTTTCAATTGAGGAACTGATCCAATTAGAAACAGAATAACAAACCAGAGCCTGCTAACTGTAAATTACTTGTCAAACGCGCTTACTTATTTTTAGCAGGGAATAAACATCTTCAAAATGATCCTTATTAAGAATGCAGAATTAATGTGTCTCAAGGAGTAAACCCAGCCATTGATTGTTACAAAAACAGAAAGGAAGGCAAAGTAGACAACTAAGCACCAATATTTTAAACTGGGTCAATCCAGAACAGCCGAATGAGAAAGTAGCTGAATATAATAGCTTCATGTTAATGTTCATCATCATATTAAAACAGTTTCTAAACATTTTTTTATTGTATTATATGCACATATATATACATGTTTGTGGATATGGTTTCTTCTGTTTTTATAATTAATGCATTAATTTTTAAATTTCTGTTTATTATTTCATTGTTTTGTACTTACATTTTTAAGTAGGCTAAGCATTTTTATAGGAAATTAAAAAAATTTAAATGCTTTATGAACTAAATTTTATACTATATAATATATGTATTAATTTTCTGATTGTGAAGGTGAGAGAACTGGATGACATGGCTCAGAGATTAATGCAGACACACCCTGACCAGGCTGAAGGAATATATGAACATCAGACAGAGATTAATGAAATGTGGAATGCATTGACTATAAAGGTAAAACAAAAATCAACCATAATCTCCTGTTTTGTAGGTAGTGTTGATTGGTTTGAAAGAATTATTTTGTAAATTCTTACATTTAAATGCAATTTTTTAAAATAAAAACTTCAAAATGTGTTAAACAAATAGTATTTTTTTTAATTTTAGGCTGATGCTCGTAAAGTGAAACTTTTGGATGCTTATGACTTACAGAGATTCCTTAGTGATTACAGGTAAATTTTTCGTACATGGACCTGTAGTTCTTGGTTATTTGGTGACGTAACAGACTTAGGTTTTTAAATGAATTACATTCATCTTGTATTATATAACTTCATTGTATATTAATTATTATTGTTAGTTTTTTTTTGTTTTTTTTTCTCTGTTTCAAATAAAAATTGTTTTAACTTATAGAGACCTGACTAGTTGGATCAACAGCATGATGGCTCTTGTTTCTTCTGATGAATTGGCTAGAGATGTGACTGGCGCCGAAGCTTTGTTAGAGAGACATCAGGTCAGTCTTATCTTTACATTATATAAACAAATTATCCTTCTTACGTTTTTTTTTTTATTATACTCATGCTAGGAGGTAAAGGATATATTTCTATAACAGTGCAGTGATACAAACTTCAGCAGTTGATCACTGCTGTACATTTTTGTCTGATGAATGCAGCTGTTTGAGTTTTTTTAATTTTATTACGAGCTGTTCTCAATGGGCTGTTCTCAATGGGCTTTCTTTGTTGTTGTAATAAAGAAAAAAAATTCTCATTATTGCGCTCTGTGGCCACAGGGTTATAGTTTTGGCCGGCTCCAGTTTTTTTTTCTGCTGGTGTTAGAACTTTGTATCTTATCCCCAAAATATTGTTCCTCTAGTTGTATAATGTTTTTCCTATCACTACATCCAGATGTTCAGTTCAGAAATTGTCAGCCACTACGGTATCACAGCTCTACCTGGGGAAGAAGATGATGAATATTTAGAAGAGGTAGAATCACACATAAAATTGCCTGAAGATATATTTTTTTTTCTTACCAAGGAATGAATTTATTTTTTTTAATAAAGCAATCTCTCCCCCCAAAAAAAAGTGTGTGAATAACAAATAATATCCATAGATAGGATCGGCACAGGTAGCTCAACTAATACAACTAATACTGTTGTTTGACCAGGAGTCATGGTCTGCATGATGAAGTTTTTGTTTTATTTTCATAAAAGGGTGTATGAGTTTTTTCAACATCAAGGCATGTGTGGTCATAAAAAATTTAGGATTCATGTCAGCATGAAACGTGTTGTGTAAAAGAATTTTAATTTGTTGACAGGTTAAACTAAATCAGTGTTAGCTTTATTGATAAGTATTTTATTTCTCTTTGGGCTAAATTGTTTTCATCTTCTTAATTTTCTCTAATGTTCGTATTGTATTGTAGCATGTTTAGTGTTTCTTTAGTTGAAAAGTTCACATTTCAAAACAGATGATTATAGCATGACTATAGTACAGCATGTCGGCTTTTCCTTTATTTATTTTTTTCTACAATGAAATTAGATTTCAGTTCAAATGCCTGTTATTTGTTTTTTGTTTTCTTTAGTTTTCAAAATTTCATTGGTACAGTACATGTATGATAACAGTTTGATATTGTAACAGCTGAATTGGGATTTCTCATAAAAAAGTTATGAAATCTAGTTCATGGGGTACTGTGTTTTAGAGTATATTAGGATCTTGCATGCTTTTTAATCATGAGTTGTAATATTATATAAATTTTCTTTTTTTTTTTTTGCCTTACATTTAGAAATGTAGAAAACTCATGTGGGGTTTTCCGCTTTTTACTTTAAAAAAATTTTTATACATGACTGTCTGCTTTAGATATTTTTTTGCCAGCTGTATAGTTGATATGCTTATCAATTACTCATAAAATACAGGAAATTTGTGGCTTTAATTTTCTAGGAACATCGTACAGAGATGGATGCCCGCGCTGGTACTTTCCAAGCTTTTGAACTTCTTGGTCAACAACTCCTTCAGAATCAACATTATGCCAGTGATGATGTACAACAAAAATTGGAAGAGCTTGCAAAGAGCAGAGAGGAGCTAGAACAGTAAATAGTCTTTATTAACCAACCTTTAATAAACTTCGTTGTTGTTAACTATTTTCGTCTCAGTGTGAGTTAAAAATGTGTTATAATGTATATTTTTGTAATTATTCAGAGCCTGGATAGCTCGTCGTATGAAACTTGACCAGTGTTTGGAGTTGCAGCTTTTCTATAGGGACTGTGAACAAGCGGAATCATGGATGGCCTCTCGTGAAGCTTTCTTAGCTGGTGATTCTGTGGATGGTGACAATGTTGAGACACTTATTAAGAAACATGAAGACTTTGACAGAGCAATTAATTCACAGGTCAGCATTGAACATGTTTGTGTCTTTGATGGTTACATTGAGTCCTGGGCATTGATTATATTATATGTCTGCCTGTAATAACCAGGTATATACCCATGACACTACCTGTACATGTTTTTAATTATGAATTGTTCTACATATATATTTTGGTGGGACAGAGGGTCCTGTGGTAAAGCTTTCGAATGTCGACCTGAGGGTTCCTGGTTCGATCTCCGGTAAGGACCAAAGAATATTTCTGGTCATGGTTAAAGTCCCTGCTATATCTCCCATGGTGCCTCCATGGCCATTGCACTATCAGTGAAGGTGGGGATGAAAGAAGGGCACTGCCAAAACCATCCCATTAGTGGTTTTTTTGGATGTTATCTAAGAGATTTCATCTCATTGTTACAGGGATCACACACATAAATATTTAAAGTTTACCCTTTGATTTCGCTGCTTCACTCTATCATGGTTCTTATAGGCTATAAATAAACAATGCATGCAAAATTTAGCTTTTATACATAATTAAATGTGCAACAATATCATAATATTTTCTAATGTTTTATTTTCACTTACTTTGCTTAATAGTAATATATAGGGAAATAGGAGTGCAAATGTGATGAAATGATACATTTTTATTTCTTTAAAGGACTCGATATTAAACCTGTATTTAGAAGATCGTAAACATGTTTTCTATGCTCTAATCATGAAAATGTTTCACTTAAAAATACTGAATTCTACTTACCTGAGGTTTCATATATCACAATAGAGCCTGGAACTGATTAGCCACAATAATTGAGGGTCTATTTTAATATTTTATGGCTCTTTATGTTTGTGTAAAGTTTAAAAAAAATGTTGATCTATCTGTAGGAAGAGAAAATCTGCTCACTTCAGAACTTTGCCGACCAATTAATTACATCCAACCATTATGATGGATTAGCTGTATCAGAAAAGAGAGATCAGGTTCTTGACAGGTAAAATAAAAATAAATTATAATAAAATCGTTCATTTTTACATAACATACTTGTGATGATAAATGATTCAATGTCTTGTCAAATTTACAGATGGTCCAAATTAAAGGATGCTTTGATTGAGAACAGATCCAAACTGGGTGAAGCCCAGACATTGCAACAATTTTCACGAGATGCTGATGAAATGGAGAACTGGCTGCAGGAAAAAATCCAGATTGCACTAGATGAGTCCTATAAAGATCCAACAAACATTCAAAGCAAGCACCAGAAACATCAAGCATTCGAAGCTGAGCTTGCAGCCAATGCTGATAGACTCCAATTCTTGTTGACCACTGGACAAAGTAAAGCTGTTAAAAATATGAATGCATAAATGATTGTAATATTTGTTAATGATAATAAATTCAATCTGTGCCATAATACCTTTTTATCTCTTTTTCAATAGATTTAATTGAAAAACGTCAGTGTGCAGGCTCTGAAGATGCAGTTCAAAATCGTCTGGAGAGCTTACTGAGCCAGTGGGAAGATCTTGTGGCCAAATCTGCAGAGAAAAGTGAAAAACTCAAAGAAGCTAGCAGGCAACAGACTTACAATGCTGGAGTCAAGGATATTGACTTTTGGTTAGGAGAGGTTAGAAATTTTTGTATATGTCAAATTTTGTTTTAATGATTGTAATTGTCTCAGAGTGTTATCAGAATAGTTTTATAAGTTTTAATCTCAGTAATGTCCCAGCATAATAAATTCCATTTTCTACTCATTTTTTTTTTTTTAATTTCATGTCCTTTAAATTGTTATAAATATTAAACTAATATTGCAACCCAGATATTTTTCCCCCTAATTTTCAGGTTGAGCAAATGCTGGCATCTGAAGATTATGGAAAAGATTTGGCATCTGTTCAGAATCTTCTCAAAAAACATCAGCTGATGGAAGCAGACATAGCAGCCCATGAGGTAGTATTTAATGGATGTTTTTATTCATCGACTTGTAATTAGATTATGTTTTTCACATTTATTTATATTTTGTAAAACTTTTAGAATTATAATATTTTTATGCATAAACATGTTTCTTGTGAATAACATGTTGTTTTTTTTTGTCACAGGATCGTATTAAGGACCTTAACAACCAGGCTGATCAGTTTGTTGAGGCTGGAGTTTGGGATTCTGAGAGCATTGTGTCCAGAAAACAAACAATTAACGAGAGATATGAAAAGTGAGTCTTTTTTTTTAAACTAGTAAAATAGAATACAGTGGTAAACAATTTATCTTTAAATGCTATTATACACATGTCCAATCTTCTGAATAAAAAGTTCAAGTAACACAACAGACCTTACTTGTACTGTTCATTGTAAACTCAAAAATATGCCTAAACTCTGGAATGGGATAGAAGAAACTTTTTTTCCTTTGATCCAGAAGACATTCTTTTGCTTTTGTGGCTCTTATGTTTGTAACACAGAAGACATATCATAACACAATTTAAGAAGTCCTCTATTACTAACTTATAAAAAATGCAGCCATTTGTGTCATTTTCCTTTTTAATAGTGTAGCACCTAAATATTGAGACATAACAATACAAATATGGCATCTTTTTAGAAATGCCAATTTAAATTGACGTTGCTCATTCTGTATAATTTTAAATTGTGGTAAGTACTTGATGTTATCTTGGGAAATAACAGGCTGGAGCCCATTAGTCGTCACTGATTGTTACATCGCTAGAGCTAACCTTTTTTTTTTTTTTTAATATCTGTTCAATAATTTATTTATACATATTTCTTTACTTTTATGAAGCTTAAATACAAAAAATTCTTTTTCAATTGATTCTAAAAGGATCAAAGAGTTTGCAGTGCATCGCAGAAACCGTCTGAGTGAAGCCAACACAATGCATCAGTTCCTTCGTGATATTGATGATGAGGAAGCTTGGATCAAGTGAGTGCTTGTATTTTTTGTTCTACTTATCATTTTTATTTGTCACAGCTCTGTTCAAGAAAAAAATTTTTTTTAAAGTTTTATTTGTATTTTCATTGGCTTATTTTTTTTAATTGAATTTTTCAGAACCTTTATATTATTATTTTTTTAAGTTTTTTTGATTTTGTAATTTATCTGTTTCAAAAAACTACCTTATATCGTTTTAACGGATTTATTAAGTGTACTGTGTTTAAAAGAAAAATATTTTCTTTCAAGGGAGAAGAAACTTTTAGTAGGCTCAGAAGATTATGGCCGTGACTTAACAGGTGTTCAGAATCTTCGTAAGAAACATAAGAGGCTGGAGGCTGAATTGGAAAATCATGAGCCAGCCATACAGGTAAGGCAGTTTTAACTTTTGCTTAAAATATTTTTTAAGCAGTTTAGTTATTTGATTACTTCTAAATACATGTACATGAATTCTAAATTTTGTTAATTTGTGTGTTTAGGCTGTTCAAGAAACAGGTGTGAAATTGATGAATGAATCTGCCATTGGAGCCACTGACATAAAGAAGAGACTTGAACAGCTTGCTTCAAGCTGGGAAGAATTAAAGGAAATGGCTGCCAACAGGTTATATCTATACAAGTTCATTAAGTTATAATTCAACACTAATAAAAATCCTGTTAAATCTGTTGCTGTTTTTTTAATCAATGTTTAAATAACTGCTGTTCAACAAAAGGATTTTTGACCAAACATATTTGTTTAATTAACATTTCAGAGGTCACAAGCTGGAGCAGAGCTATGCCTTTCAACAGCTTAGTGCCAATGTGGAAGAAGAAGAGTCTTGGATCACAGAAAAACAACATTTGTTGTCTACAGGTGATTTGGGAGACACCATGGCTGCAGTACAGGTAGGAGATCAGTTGAGTTATTGCTGTAATTAGAATATTTTAAAATTTAATTGTAAATAATTCTGAATCTAATACATATACATGTATATATATATATATATATATATATATATATATATATATATATATATATATATATATATTTCTATTATCTAGGGTCTAATCAAGAAACATGAAGCTTTTGAATCTGACTTCCAAGTACATAAAGAGAGGTGCTCAGAAATCAAGAAGGAAGGTCAGACATTAATAAAAGAGGTAAGAAGGTTTGATTTTTTTTTGTTTTTACAATTCATATGATCTGATACCTTTTATTTTTTACTTTTCACTTAGAAGTCGCATTAGTGGTTGTTACTTGTTATTTGTCGAAATTGTGATCTAAATTATTTAATGTCATAATTATGTTACTAAGGGCAATCACAATGCAGACAGTATTAGTCAACGTATTGCTGGCTTGCAAGAAAAACTGAGAGATCTGGAACATGGAGCAGCCAAAAGAAAAGCATCTCTCAATGATAACTCTGCATTCCTTCAGTTCATGTGGAAGACAGATGTTGTTGATAGCTGGATTGGTTAGTACAAATTTATTTTTTCTTAATTGTGAACATGTTGGATGTTGTTTATGTCTTGCATAAATGTTTGTATGATTTCAACCTTTTTTTGTCTCTTTTGAACAGCTGACAAAGAAACTCAAGTTAGATCAGAAGATTATGGCAGAGATTTGTCCTCTGTTCAGACTTTCCTCACAAAACAAGTAAGTGTAAACATTTTTCCAACTGTGTCATAACATAGTACATGTACTTACTTACTTTTTGTTGAAAAATATTTTTGTATGGATAATGCTTTATTTTCATTGTTGATAAACATAAAGTAATTGTCTAAATCTTCATAGGAAACATTTTCTGCTGGACTTTCTGCTTTTGAGAAAGAAGGCATCCAGACCATTACCAGTCTGAAAGATCAGCTGATAGCTAGCAGTATGAATAGACTGAAGCCCATTGAAGCACGCTACAATGCTGTGATGTCTCGCTGGCAGAAACTCTTGGCTGATGCTGAGGATCGCAAACAGAAATTGCTCCACTTGCAGGACAAGTATCGCCAGATCGAAGATCTGTACTTGACTTTTGCCAAAAAAGCTTCAGCTTTTAACAGCTGGTTTGAGAATGCAGAAGAGGATTTGACAGATCCAGTGAGATGCAATAGTGTAGAAGAAATTAAGGTACTCAAGTTTCTGCTTGTTCTGTCCATAAACAAACTGAATTAATTACTAAATACATTTACATGTAATGTAATAATTAAACTTTTCATTGAAAACATGTGTTTTTAAATACAGTTTTAATATGCCATGAAATTCCAAAAGAAATGCTTACATGCATAAAATTGAATAGTCATTTTCATGGGATTTTTTAATCCTGGTTTCTATTTTCTATTCTTTTTTAGTTCAAACTTGGAGTATTTTTGACTCTATATTTTAATACCACCTTTCACTAAGGCTTATTTTTTTAAAGTAAGGAATTCGTAACGACAATGGACTGGAGATTGTGATAACATTTCATTATTAATTTTAAGAAAATGTGAACGTTATTTTATTACATGCATGATGTTCATTATACTCCTATATAATGATTATTTTCGTAAATGAAGTCTATAAATTACTTAAAGTGTGTATTTTCCAATGGAATGCTGTCTTCATTAGGCATTACGTGAAGCTCATGAACAATTCAAAGCCTCACTGAGTGCAGCCAAGGCTGATTTCAAAGGCTTGGAGTCCCTAGATGCCCAGATAAAGAGCTTCAAAGTTGGACCCAACCCATACACATGGTTTACCATGGAAGCTTTAGAGGAAACTTGGAATAATCTTCAGAAGATCATCCGGGTAAGAAATAGATCTTAATGAAACCATTTTGTATTGACAAATGTCCGTACAGTTATATATTGTCGGTTCAATTAATTTTAATCAACCATAGTGCTAGTTTGTTTAAGTTGTGATGTTATCTATCTACAATATAGGAACGTGATGGTGACTTAGATAAAGAAGAACATCGCCAAGAAGAGAATGATCAGCTGAGGAAACAGTTTGCGCAAGCTGCCAATGCTTTCCATTCATGGCTCACGCAGACCAGGTTAGATCTCTCATTATTTTCGTTTACAAAGCTCTAATGAAAAGTTATCAAGTAACATTCATCATTTTCTTTGTTTGCTAGTCATGTAACACAGCCATGACTTTAAAAGATCAATTACTTAAAAATAAATTTCTTTTGCAGGATGTGGCTACTTGATGGGTCAGCATTTGCATAATTCATGTTTTTTATGTGTGATTAAATTAATCTAGTTAAATCCCTCTCTGGCTGATCATTTTCTAAAACTTTAAAAGCTTTTACCTTTGAAAGACATGCTACTGTACTAGTGTTTTGAAAGTGTTATTTCATTTGTTTTCTAATGCTGACATTTTTTCAGATTTTTGTTGATTGCAGGCTTTGAGGTGTACTTGTGTGTCACTTACTTTTTGTTTTATTTGTCCAGATATGTTTCCATTAATGTTTCAGTTGAAACTAGATTCCTCTAACAAATACTTAAACCTGGTTTCATCAATCCAGTTATATATATTTTTTACTTAAGAGCGCATGGATTATTGATTTAGTTCAGCAGGAGAGCATGATATTAAAGCTTTGAAAAAAAATCTTCCTAGGAATAGAAACATTGAAGTGATAATGTATTGACGTTCTTTGGATTATCTTTCACTTGATGTATCTAACAAGAAGTGTTGAGAAACTAACTATAAATTGGCATGACCCAGTTTTCCCTAAAAGATAGTTGTTTTTTTCTGTTTTAATTTTAGGACCAGGTGACTGCTACATTGAGAGTATATGTGTACTAAACCAACTTGTGAATTATTTTATTTAATGTAGTCATTCGATTATATGTTAACTAAATTTTAAAGTATTTTCTCTCCTCTTTGGTTTCAAAAATGAACTGATCATGTATTTTAAGTATTATTTTTTTTTTGTATTTCCTTTTATGTCAGTAAACTTTAGAAGGTTTTATTGTTCAGCCTTGTTGATAGTTCACTAGAACCAAGCTACTTTCTTATATCAACACTAGTTGTAACAATTACACTGGGATTTCAGCTTACTTGATATAGCTTTAACACTTAAAATTCTACAAGCTTTGCTTGTAATAAGCCAATCAATACTAAAACAAAAGTTCTGATGTACAATAATTGAAATTCGGATTTAAAATACTATTCGGCATCTATTTATGAAATTATTTCAAAAACTAGTCAATTAATACTTCATTTATTTTCTTTTACAAGTATTGATTTTTCTATCGGCTTTGTCAACAAATTTTTTGTACTAATACATGTATATATTTTAAAATGCAGGGCTGCTATGATGGAAGGCTCAGGAACTCTGGAAGAGCAACTAGAAGCCACTAAGGTGAATTAACATCAAAGTCAATAATATTTAATTGTGTTTTATGTCAGAATAAAAGTTATTGATGTTTTTTTTTGGGGTTTTTTTTTCTCAAAATTAATTTGTTACTTGCAGAGAAAAGCAGCAGAGGTTAGATCTCAAAAAGGACATTTGAAAAAGATTGAAGACCTTGGTGCTGCCATGGAGGAGAGATTAATTCTTGACAACAGGTTTGTTTGTTTGTTTAATCCCATACTATTTTTATGAACAAAATATATTTGTTCAGGATGAACACATCATTTGTATGCATTTATCTTTTGGAGGATTTTAAAAGCTAAAAAGGATACCCTCTTGGAATCCAAAATATCTGTATGGGTCCCTCCATGATTTCTACATTGCCTAATGCACCACCTGGTTTTCTCGCTATGTTCTGCAACATTGGTAGGTGGACTTTTTGGAACTCTGTGTGAACCGCATGTTTCAGGTCATCTTTGCATCTTGCACCAACTGCTGAGTTGTGATTTCTTGAGTGGCAGCACCAAACATGATGTCAGAAAGACACCCCAAAATACTGGGAAGATTTGTTATATAGTTATTTCTGATATAGGTACATGGACTTTAGTGAGCTCCTGTATACTACAAATAAAAAAAGTGTTTTTAAAAAAATTATAAACTATTGAATATTTGTTTGATTTAAAGGTACACAGAGCATAGTACTGTGGGCCTGGCACAACAATGGGACCAACTTGACCAGCTATGTATGAGGATGCAACACAATCTAGAGCAACAGATAGAAGCCAGAAATAGAAGTGGTGTTTCTGAAGATGCTCTGAGAGAATTTTCAATGATGTTTAAGTAAGTAAATTTTGCTATTCTTCTTAAAGCTAGTTAATGCTTTTCTAGGCTTTAACTTGGCAACTCAATATGTAATACATGTATTGTAATTGTATAATTCTCTATTGCAGGCACTTTGACAAGGATAAGAGTGGTAGACTTGATCATCAAGAATTTAAGTCTTGCCTTAGGGCCCTTGGTTATGACTTGCCAATGGTGGAAGAAGGTCAAGTAGATCCTGAGTTTCAGGCAATATTAGATATAGTTGATCCTAATAGGTGAGCTTTTGTTAATGGTAACATGGATTGAAATATCTGAATAATTTTGTTTACTTTTTTGTATTGGTACATTTTGTGTTTAAATGTTCTGTCTCAAAACCATGTTGTTTTTCTTAAATATTATTTGATATCTGAGCAATATATACATATTACCACTACAGCAGCTTGACAGGATTACTGCTCATGTTAACAATTTATTTTGACTTCATTTACAGGGACGGTTTTGTATCTCTACAAGAATATATGGCATTTATGATAAGTCGAGAAACTGAAAATGTTCAGTCTAGTTCAGAAGTGGAGCAGGCTTTCAGAGCTCTTACATCTGGAGAAAAACCTTATATCACTGCACAGGAGTTATACGCTGTAAGTTGTAACTCAAGTTACTCTTTAATGTTAGTTTTTTTTTTTTGTAATTCTTTTGTGTGCTTCTAAACTATTTTTTTTATATTTCGAAACTTGTTTATTTTCTCAGAATCTCACAAAAGAACAGGCAGATTATTGCATTTCCCGCATGAGACCCTATGTGGACAAGACAGGCAGGGCTGTGCCAGACTCCTATGATTATGTGGACTTCACCCACCAGCTGTTTGTGAATTAATGGCAGTGATTAAAAGCTTTTAATGGAACCTATCTATTTATTATCTTTATACTTTATCAGCTTTTATGCCTAGTAAACATATTTATGTGTAACTCTGTACATTTATCTTTTATTACACAATTTGAACAAATTTCATTTCGCTTTTCCATCTGTGTAATTTTATAGTTTTTCTTTCTTTTTTTATATTTTATGCAGCAGTATTCAAGAATACCCCTTCTAGCCCAGTCATTCATAGCTTTTTCTCTTGATCAGTTTTCGCTTCGAACTTTCCTTTTTACCAAACAGCACAAAAATACCTCAATATGTGCTCATTTAAATGGTCAAGGGAAAGAAATAATTTAACTGGACTTAAGTCCCCCTTCTAAGTTGATTATTATTTAGGTTGTGACATTTTTTATATGAAATTATTTTCAATGTTTATATGTCAATTTTCATTTCTTGAAAATATCTGTGTTTAGAAAACACTTCCGTTTATAGTGTCAACTTCAGCTACTTAAGAAGTTTTCCATATAGTTTATTGAAAAATAATTTCGTAAAACCTTTTGGACATTTTATTTTCTAAATATTAACATCCATTATGCATGCATTTCTTACAATGAACACAGAATTTAGCTTTTTCTACATATTAATCGTTCATATAGTAGGCTTGAGCTTTTTCCCCTCAGTGATTGTAATAAACTTTGTTCATTTGTGTCAATTAAAAGTACCTGCATTAGTAAATTTGATTTTGTTTCTTGTATTTATAACAAATTAATTATTTTTCCACATCAACACAAAAATAGCCTTTCTTTACAAGTCATTGCCCAACAAGATCAAACAATAAAAAAAAAACTTTCAAATGTATTTTATTGTCATAAAAAATGCATATAGACCACAGGTGAAGATGATAATGTGTACATAAATAAATGCAAAGTTATTTTAAAAAATTTGAAGTTAAATATGATCATGTCAATCCGTGTTCACATATCAAGAATTATTAAAATAATCAAAGGCAAAAATATGTGACAAATGCAGATTCATTTTTTTGCATCGGCTGTAACCACTTTTGAAATCCATTCTAAGTAAGGTGGATTTCCATTTTCTATCTGAAATATGAAGATAACTGTTAAGCTTTTCTTGTACCTCACCAATATTGTTGCCACCAATTGTATCAAAAATAACTTTTAACACTAAGAGAAAGGAAAATACTTAATCTATGTAAAACATGTTGAACTTACTGGAGCACTAATTACTTCAGCCACTTCATAAGGATGGTTCTTCCTGCAAAAATATGTGCACAGGTTAAGAATCCCTACCTAATTACACTTTACTACAACTTAATTATGGATGGCCAAGCGGTGTAGAGCGCTCAAGTGTTGATCTGAGAGGCCTAGGCTCGATATCCAGCTTTAACAGGGTACCTGACTTTAATTTGGGGAAGTAAAGATGGCAGGATGTGGTGCTAGCCACACAATCCATTTATATGCTTTGGTTACAGAAACAGATAAATTATACACTTCATCTGCCCCATGACCTCTTAGTGCTAAGGAAACTTTACTTTTACTGACTTGTTATATTTGTCGTCAACAAGAAAAACTAATGTTTAATTGTAATTACTATTTGAAAAATAAGAATAAAACTCATACATATATGTAATTATTACATTTCACTTTATTTTTTTTTTAAATATTTAAAATAATAATAACTGTCAACCTTTTTTTAACTTACCTTACAAACTCCGATAGCTCATCAATTTTGACTGTCAGAGTTTTGATCATCTACACAATATATTAATTTTTTAAAATTATACTTTAATTTGGCAAAAAGCGCAACAATACTGGTATTATTATTAAAAAATGAATATATTATACATGATTGAATAATGGTTATCAATCTTAACGGATGGCAATGTGGTTGTGTGCCCGATCTGAGTACTGCAGGCTAGGGATTCAAATCTCAGCTTGCCCAGCCACCAACCTAATTCTCCAGTGGTATCTCCATAACTATAGTGGGAATGAAAAAATTTACTTCAAAAACTTCCATTAGTGGTCTATAAGATCAAGAGAATTTGTATAACATTTCTACGGGGCCTTAATAATAAATTCTCTAGGGCAGTGCTTCTCAATCCATGTTCTGCTGAGCGCTGGTGTTTTTTCAAAATCCAATTTAAGTGTTTTGAAACAAAAATATAATTAAAAAGTGGCTAACAGAATAGCTATGGTTTTTTTTCTATAATAACAGAGTAATTTTTGCAAGCAATGTTGTAGTTTTCATTGTACTTTTGATTTTGAAGGAGGTTGTCTGCCTTAAAGTAGATGCATTTTAAATGTTCCAGAAAGAAAAAAAAAGTGACAAAAGTTTCATGTTCTGTGAAAATAATTATTTAGAGTTCCATAATTTTATTAAGGTTGAAAACCACTGCACTAAGGGACAGTGTTGTTTTATAGAATCAATGAAGGGGTGTCATTAATTCAAAATTTTGATCTAATACATGTAGTTATTATTGACAAGACTGTTTTATTTTCTCTTGGTCTGCTGGCCATCTAAAAAAATTAAAATTTAACAAACAATCAAAAAACATGGAGACCATTTTTAATAAGTACTAACCAAAATTAATTCTGAGTCCTCTTGTATTTTATCTTCCCATTCATAGCTGAAACAACACAAATATAATTGATATATAATCCAATTTGCGAAATGACACTAAATGAAACAAGACTCCAATGAAAAAGTTATCTTTCGTTACTCTAGCTTTAATAAAAAATTTTATTGCATTAGGGAAAAAAAGGTGCTGAAGCTAACAAAAATTGTACACAATTATGACATTTAATTGGTTGTGTTAGTGGGCATAGCTTTGACCTAAGAAAATAATTGATTAAATTAACATGTTTCTTCTATTGTCAACTTACATTGAAGTTACTTGAGGAATGATATTAACACAAGCAGCAAGTTTATTTTTCACAATTTCTCTGTAGAATAAAAGTACACAAAAATTTGCTAAAAATAATTAAAAAAAATAATAACCATATAAAAAAAGTTGTATCAATTTATAGAGCTCTATAATATATATATATATACTTATACAGGACAAAGATCATAATGAAATGCTTCAAAAAAACATATCACATCTAAGGTGTAATTTAAAAAGTATAATTATCTTAGCTACAATGCATAGGCTATACAAGTGGCTAACATGAATTAAAACACTGTCATCCTCAGTCTAGTGTTATTATTTTTATTCTTACCCTGCAAGCTTTTTCCCAACTTCAATGTTGGGCACAGTAACAAAAGCCATTGATGCAGTTCCAGAGGTGTAAGATCTAGCCTGCACTTCTGCCATTGTTGCAATACGTCTTAGAAGACTTAAGAGTAGTGGCATATACAAATCTGTTCCTAACAGCTACATTAAAAAAAAAGTTTATTGTCCAATTAGTGATTATTTCTATAATTAATGAGTCTGATTATAATGAAGTAATGAATGTGATATTTATACTCTTGTCTAAAACATTTGAAGAATACTAAATATAAATAGATATGAGTTAAGCGAGACGGTACAATTATTTATTGTTGTTTTTTTTTTTCTATTTTAGTAAACAGTTGTTTTTTCTACAAAAAAAAAATAATTGCATTTTTCTGAAAAAAAGTCAGGGAATTCCCATTACTCAGGCCCTACGGTGGCTAACACACATCATGTGTCACATTGCCTACAAGCCCTACATGTTACACTGTTGGCATTCACCGTTATTATGTTATGTGCAGGCTCACTGCAGGCATAGGCCTACTATTCTACAGTAAAAAGTAGTCTAAATAGAAGATATAGCATTTTAATTTTTTTTTCTAAAAAAAAATATTATTTTCCCAAGAAAATAGGCTTTGGCTTTGCCCTTGGCAACAATGGTCAACACTGAGTCAGTAGCACTAGCCCCACAGAATATTAATTATTAAGTTTTCAGTTTAAATTCATTTTTCCTGAACTGGCTAAAGCAGTCATAATTGTGGGTTTATGTATCAATATTAATAATATTATGGTGTGGCATTTGTTTAGTACACTGGTAGAGGAGTTTTTAAATAGCGATGCGCTTTGTATGCGATATATGTATTCTGAACACGAACTACGCAGCCGTAGATACATGTGAAATAAAACTTTAAATTCAGGTCGGAATGGTTATTAAGCATACTATTCTAATTCTAATATCATTATCAATTCTAGAAAGATATTAGTATATCAAGCAAACCAAAACAACGAATAGAACCGGGGCCACAAAAATAGCTGACTTGTGCATGAATCTCGAACTAATGTCATGTAAAAACCATATTAATAACGAAGTGGCTACGCTTACGTCAAGCGCCTTCTATTATTATATCTATTGACGTAAGCCGGAAAAAAAAATACGAATTACGTCTTGATGTTACCGCTGCCACTGCGCAAACAAAAAGGGTTAGGGTTAGGGATAGGGTTAGGGATAAGGTTAGGGTTAGGGACAGTGTTAGGGTGTGGAGAAATATCTATTGACGTAAGCCGGAAAAAAAAATACGAATTACGTCTTGACGTAAGCGTAGCCTGTCCGTATTAATAAAAGAACATAAGCTGCAAGCAAGTAAATAATATTCTTGTGTTTATTTATTCTCTTTTTCAAGGGATGTCACTCTCATGTTTTGATAAATCAACAGCCTTAAAAAACATAGTAGTTGATACATACTTTTAAAGTTTTTTCATTAGTCTCAAGCATTGATATAAAGGTCTCAAGGTATATAATACAGCAGCCTAGAAAACTAGAATGGCCTTAACTAAATAACATTAAGGGTATGATTCTGATGTTGCAACTAACAGCGTCTCAAGTCAGGATCTGGGTTGAAGCCAACCACACTCACACTGCAAGATGTGATGAGCATGGATAACAAATGGTAATTTATTAGTTAAAACAAAAGCGAGTAATAAGAAACCGAGTTTTTCTAAAACAATCTTAAAGGGTTTTAAAGCACTTGACTTTATGTATGGTTCATAGTGTAGCATTTATTTGGCTACCAGTGTTTTTGGTACATTTGCAGATGTGCATTAATATTTCGTTGACCCAACAGGATTTTTGCAGAAGTTTTTTTCTAACTTAATGTCATGTTAAACTTTAGTTGAAAGCAGTGGATAGAGTGATTCTTTGTTCTGCTGCATCATTCATAACATTAGAGGTCAAATGATTTTAGATTTATGGTAAGATTACATGTAGATAGTAGATCTTTTTCTATAAAATCTGTATCTATCTGAAGATTTAAGAATGAAAAACGTCCAGAGGGTTTGATGAAAATATGTTTTTTTTTCCTGTGCCACCGGGACGAATTCAAGAGTCCATGCTTTGTTTTGAGGGTCTAGCTGTTGCACACTAAATGCTATTTTCAGTTTCACTTCAATGAAAAAGTATGTTCAAAATCACCATCTTTTGTAGCAAATTTGAAGGGCGATTGGGAGAAAATGCTATTAAGTATTTAAATATGATGTGGCTCTTTCTAAAACCAAAACCCACAATGCTGCTCTCATTGACACCATGTTTGGCCACCCCTGTACTATTTCATGCTTCATGTGTTTTTCAATAATTGATATTCATAATTATATGTTGTTAAAGAATGTGATGTTTTACTTAAAGTTTACAAAGTTTTACAAAGTTTTATGATATAATATTTTATACATATGTTTCTATGACCAAAATAAATAATAATTTCAACAAGCATCTGTTTTTCAACAATTTCTTTTTGTCTTATTCCCAAAGATTGTTTCCAGTTTCTTGCACCTAAACCTCTATGGAGGGACAGCATGACGAATATCTTTAAAATTTGCACAGATGTAAAGAGCCTTTTCCTGTAAGTCCTCATAGATTCAGTCATCAGAGGTAATATGTTGTTTACGGTATGTAATGCATTTCTTTATACATTATATCACATTAGGCCTACGGTTCAGATTATAGTCCATTAGCTTTCTATTATTTTTACTTCATGACAAATTTGTTTTTTTACAATTGTTTTTTTTTTCTAAAGTTAAAGATAATCTATATATATAATACGCCAGAGCAAGCAAGATGCAGGAAAACCCATTGTTCATCTTGACACATGAGCACTGCGGTGGAGCTACCGCTCTTCCTCCTGCACCACCCTCGCTTGCCAGCCATGCGTACTAAGCCTGCTGCACTTAAGTTGATTTGCTTTGCTAACAGGTGTGTCTCATTGCTCTATTCTTTGAACAATGTTCACTCGCGTTGTTCTGATTTCTTCATGTATCTGTTTGTGCCGGTTCAATTCTGCGGCGTATGCTACGCTGCAGGTATAACTGGTTTATAATATTACAGGGGCTGTTTTGATACTCTTCTAAAATTTACACAATTTTTTTCTCTAATTGTTTTTTTTCTTTTTCAGGTGGCTCATGTTTGTGGTGGTTCTAAAGTTTACAGCTTTTTTGCATCATCATTGTTGAAAATCTAATTTCTGATTCTAACATCTCAGTGCATTTTCTCAAATCTGAAGAAAATTTTAACAGTTTTTCTGCATTATAACTAGAAAATATCTTGCACAACTCATTCTGAAGAGCTTTACTTAAGAGTATATATTGTTCAATAATAATGACCCTTTAATACTCTTAATTTTTTTTCTTGAAATCTGTAAAATTTATGTTTTAAATACTTAATTATTTTACCTCTATTATGTGTGAAATAAGTTAACTTTATCAAAACTTAAAGCTTTATGCAAGCAGATTGATTTAAAACTTTTTGAAAATTCCTTTTTAGACTAAATGTCTGCTTCAAGTGCTGTACAAAAGAGGTCTAAACGAGTAAATTCTAAATAAAATCTTAAAGATAAGTCTTTTAAAAGTTACATCAGATAATGCTACTTTTTTTTATTAATTTTAATATAGATTTTTCCACAATGTCACATTTAATTTAGTAAATGGAATGGTCTTTTAGAATTATTCCTTTATGATCTTTTCATCAAAATGTTCAAAAATGATTGAGCACTAGGATAGGCAGTTTCTAGGTATTTTTGAAAGAAATTCTCCAACTATACCTTTGCACACCAGCAGTAAAAGACAAAGCCAATTTTTTAAATTTTATTTTATGATCACTTAAAGAGGTGGCCCTTAGGAAATGAAGAACGGGAATGGAAACATACACTCCTTTGGGGGGGGGGGGCGACGACATTTGTTTACTTTATGGTAGAAATTATGCAACGGATTGTGTGTTCTTCTCAGCATAACCTAAATTAAAACTAATGTTTAAACTTTTTCAATGAACTCAGATTGTTAAGAGAAATACAGTAGTAAAATTGCTGATCTCCATTGATATTAAGTCCAACAATGAAAGCATTGAAGGTTTTAAGTAAAACCAATATGTAAGTGTAGTTTAGATTACATGTAATTTTTATTTTATTGTAGACATTTTTATGGCTTTCTTTATGATTGTGAAAGAGATGAAAAAGGGTATTGATTTCTTTTTTTCCAGCTTTGTAAGTTGTATAAGGACAAATTATTGTTTATGTTTTATTCTTAATTATTTGTAATAGTTTTGACATGAATAAAACCAAGATTAAATTGTTGAATCCATGAAAATACATTAAGTCAACTTGTTTATTTCTTTTTTATTTCTTTTTTTTTAGAAAAAAGCTGTATCAATATTTGGCAGACATATATAAAAAATAAAATAGATAAATAAAAACCAAAAACTGCATCTATTTCACACGGCACAAAACAACAAATTCTAAGATATTAAGTATAATCATCTTGCTACGCCAATCATGCCTTACTTAATGACAGATTCCATACTTCCAATTGTCTATACATTTAATTATCTAGTACATATTAGAGTGAAACAATAATCACCTGAAATCATGAAGCAGTGATGATCTTACCAGACAAATTACTGAACATAACCAAACATAGACATAAATATACTCATCTTTGTAAGATACTTTGAAATGTATTTTATTTAAGCATTTAAATATTTTTGAACAATTTTTTTTTATCATTTACTGAATAAAAACTCAAATGGATGGTTATTTTGGTTATAGTATTTGGCACCTTAATTAAGAGTAAATTGACGTAACACTGCTGGTTAGAATTTTCAAAAAGTAAAGAGTTATAGTTACCGGCCACATATTAGCAGGAATTATCTAAGAATTTTTTCTAAAATAAATAGATTGTAAGGTCAAATACTCTATTAAATTATTTGAATGAGACATAAATTCTAATGCCATTTGAAAAATTAAAAATAAATATTTCACATTGCAAAAATAAACTTAAACTTTTGTGAAATTAGTACAAAATTTTAGTTTGATGAAAAAAAAATCACACATATAATTGTGCCATAATTTGACTAAACAAAAAGTATAATTTAAAATATTTTAATTCTTAAAGAATTCTTTGGGAAATATTTCTGTGGATTTATTTCTAATTCACATTAACATAAAAAAAAATCATTTTAAAACAATTCACATCAAAGACTAAATAAATTAATTTTGTAAGAATGTTTCATTCACACTGACATTTAAACAATATTGAATCTATGGACACTAAAGAAATAAATACAGTGGAACTATGAGTTACGAACGCCCCAGGTCAATAACAATTTGGGTTACAGACAACAACTGGTTGAGAGCAGATGTCAAAGGCTTCATTGTGAACGATCATTCAAACAATATTGTTACTAACTGTGCAGTAAACCTGATGAATGATTACTTAACAGTTCACTAATGAGGGATTCTCCAGCTAATGAAAATTTTCCTATATAGTTTCTTAGTGCAAAAAGATTCCTAATTAGCTACCAAGAAACAGCGATAAGAAACTTATAATTCAGAATAGCTAAAAAAAAGTGACCAATTTCTCATAATCATTTTTTTTTCTGGTAAGAAAGATAAACTATATCTTTACAAATCAAATTCTGTAAGGTATTAAGTTCGTAACTTGAAGTACCACTATATATCATCCCAGGTTTCATTAACAGTGCATATGATACATGTAACTCTTATAAATTAATAGCCAATTGCTTGAACTGCAGCAGATCAAACCAACATATTTCCTTTCAAATAAAACAATCAAAACAGAAAATATGACCAACATTTATCAAATAAATTACAAGCAAACCATTTCCGTGTAAACAGGCTAATACTTTGAAAGTGTTATTGTAAAAAAAAAATATTACAGTTTCCGTTACATGATGGCAATATACACAATTATAGATTTTTAAAAATATTTCACAGTAAGAACTACTAAGTTTTTCTATCAACATTTAAAAATTTCACAGAAAATAAAGTTTCCAGTTGGTATTTGAGCATAAAAAACTATTTTTTATCATTTATTAATTTAGGATATTACAGCTACACCACTTTGATCGTTAATGATAATCTTTTTGTTTATTAATGTGTATAAGAAAATACTACATAAACTGAAAGAGTAACAATTTAAAGTGAAAGATTCATTATTCCTTAATTATGGATTTCAACCTAAGAGCCATTAGCCTTTTTTCACTTTTACTAGCCTCCTAAAATATCAATTGAATACACATTTTATATTATTGCTGTTAATACTAATATCCAGATAATGATGACTATCATCCAAAAAAAAATAAATAAAATGAAAAGTATACAATTTACAGACATTATAATATCATTTTTGTTTAAATTAATCTTTCAATACAGCTATCAGTAAAACCTGATAAAAATTGTATATGATTTAAGCACATGTATAGCACAACTAACAGATTTACAAGTCTCCCTAAAAGATGATGATTTTTTTTTGTCACAATCTAACATTATAAATACATTTATCCTTATAGTTATATTTTTTATTTAGCAGGGCATTTCTTACATTCCTCAAAATTTTATGAACAATTTTGAACAAGATTTTTTAGGAATAAATATGATGACATGAGCCTACAGCATTATTATTTAAAAAAAAAAAAAGTTAAAATCATAAAAGTAAATGTAAAAAAAAAATATTTTATAGAACTTTTGTTTTCAGTAAAGACATACAAATATTGGGTGGTAACTATAATCTATAGTTCACATGCTTACAACGTCGTCTTGAAACCTTTCTAGAACTGAGATTTTTGTCAAGTCAAAGACACATACATGGGCTAAACAATTCTGAATGCTTACACAGAAACAGCATTTCTGTAGACTGGTGGGGGGAGTAGATGAAGATGTACTGTGGCTCTCTATCTCAATCAGTGATGCACTAACTACAAGCTACAATAAGCTGTGAATGTGTTGGTCAACTTTCAGATTGGATACACTCTAACAAATGAATTTGATTGAAGTATTGCTTTATCACATCAGTCATCTAGCTTTGCTTTTGACAAGTCAACAGCCAGTTTGACCACTTTTGGTTCAGCATATGGATTGTGTAATGTCTCATGACCAAGGACCACCACTCGCACAAGAGCATCTGTTACAAGGTATGGGTCAAAGTTAGAAGCTGGCCTGCGATCTTCAAGAAAACCTTTGCCATCTTTGGCTACTTGCCGTGGTATTCTAAATAAACAAGACAATATAAAGAAATATAAAAAAATAGTTAAATAGATATGTCAATATGATTAACTTATAAATACAGCCTCCTAATTAAATCCAGTCCACTAAGGTCTGAACAAAAAAGAATTAAAAAAAATTATTGTAGACTATTGTTCACTTATATGTAATTCTTTGGGAAGGAGTCGATACAGAGGCATAACTGGGGGAGGGGGAGGGAGGTCGAAATTCTAAATCCCCCCAGGCCCCAGCTTGAGGGGGGCCCCCAAATGTATTTTTTTACATTAAATATTTAGTACATTATCTCATGTCAAAATGCAAGGGCCACCAAAGAGGCCAGGCCCCCAGGCTCCCAAATCCCTAGAATTGGCACTAAGACGATAACTCAGGTGAGTGGTACATAAAGTGGTAAGGAAGGGTTAAAAAAGTCATTCTAAGTGAATGGCCCTTAAAGTGATATAATGATCTCATAGTAACAAAAACAGACTGTACATATACTTCAATTCAGTTTATTTTTCATACATTGAAATCAGTGTCTAACAAACTATTCACCTTATAGTTGCATCTCTGTCTTCTATTCCCCATTTAAATTCCACAGACGCTGTACAAAAGAATCCCATTAGTCTGGCCACATTGTCAGCACCTCCATGAGCATCACACAATGGGAGAAACTGCTGATGAGTTTTAGCCAGAAGGGGCATTGCTGCCTTGACATGGCTGATAAATAATATCAACAAAATAAGATACAATAAATTACTGATCTTTGTGTTTGTTTTTTTTTTAATTTAAAGTATTATTGTCACTGAAACAGCACATCAAAATGTCCAATATTTTAAAAATAATATGTAAAGTAGATTTTAAAAAAATAACTCTTACATTATTCCCCCTTCTTGCCTCATTGGAGCTGTGCTAAAGTTAACATGACCTCCACATGCTCCAGCGCCCCCTGGTATAAGTTTTGGATGAAATGAAACAGCCACACCAAACTCTTCTGATAGACGGTGAAGTATGTACCTCGCCATCCAAAGATCATCAGACGCCCTGAGACCCTCACTGGGCCCAACTTGGAACTCCCACTATTGAGTTAATGATGTTGACAGTAAAACGGAATATTTAAAAAAATGGCACAGTTAAAGACAAACATCTACTCACATCTTTAGCCCCCCTCACCACAGCCCACAAAAAAAAAATGAACCGGCAAAATAAGTTTCAAAAGGGCGTGGGGGGGGGGGGAGCTCTTACAGCAGTGATGTCCCAAGGCAGTGGTCTAGTTGGCCTATCCGTATGACTGGCTCTGACAACAGGGTTGGCGAAGACAAGAAACGTGCCAAACTTAGCATGCCATTAAGTTACTTTATCAACAAGAGTAAGTTATATCATCCATCATAAGTAATAGCTTAAGATATTGACACGGTCGAAGAAATATTTTCTTTTCAAATAGCTAAAATTTTGGCACTTTGGTTAAAATCTCATTTGTCATCCCTGGTTTACACACACAAGCTCGATTTTCAATCACCACCAACTACAAACTTTGACTACTTTTAACAGGACAGTTTTATATGTTACAACTGTTTTGAATTTATCAGCAATACTGTTTAAAAAAAAAATGAACAATTCGAAGTGTCTCAGTTTAATGTAAAACTAACCTGTCCTGGACATGCCTCAGCATTTCCTCCTGATATATTGATACCTGCATAGAGGCAGGCAAACAGATGGGCTTCATACAGATCTCTTCCAAAAGCTTTGTGCATTCCTACAGCGTCATGGTGAATGGGGGCTGATTGTGAGACAGATGAATGGCGATTAGGAAATGTTAGCATAGAAGTGATTAGGGCAGGCCCGTAGCGTGTGGAGGGGGGGGCCAAGGGGGGCCGGGCCCCTCCTGCAGTTTTTCTGGCCCCCTCTGCTTATTTGTTCTACTTAGTAAAATGTATTACCTGCCCCCCTGCTATTGCCTGGCCCCTGCTGTAAAATGCCCTGCTGTAGAATTTTCACGCTACGGGGCTGGATTTGGGGTTTGTAATATTATCAATAAAATTAAGAGATTTAGTCGTAGATATGTTTAATCACCAATGAAATGATTGATTGCATTTATGTAATGGTAGGGTGGGCTAAAACGATAAAAAATGTATAGATAACAATAGACTCAACATACAATAGACAAGGAAAATGGTGCATCGCTAATAGATAACAATAGACTCAACATACAATGGACAAGGGAAATGGTGAATCGCTAATAGATAACAATAGACTCAACATACAATGGACAAGGGAAATGGTGAATTGCTATTAGATAACAATAGACTCAACATACAATGGACAAGGGAAATGGTGAATTGCTAATCCAAAAAAAAAAATATATTAAAGATGCCATTAACAATAACAGGTAATAAGCAAAATGGCATTAGACAATTCTAGCCGAAATGACGAATTAAAGATTTTCAAAATTGATCTTTTTTTTTTTTCAAAATAAAATAAAATATGATTTATATTATTTATTGATGTGACATAATATTATAATCATCCATCTATAAAATTTTCAGAGCCGTTCAAGCGTTGGGGGGGGGGGAGGGGCTGGGATACATTTGTGGGGCTCTCCTGTCTATTAATCAATTTCCAAGTAGATTTAGGAGATAAACAAATTAAACTCTATGAAGGTGCTCCACTGAGGCTGACAGTACAACCTATATAGACAGTCACCACCACTGAGGCTGACAGTACAACCTATATAGACAGTTACCACCACTGAGGCTGACAGTACAACCTATATAGACAGTCACCACCACTGAGGCTGACAGTACAACTTATATAGACAGTCACCACCACTGAGGCTGACAGTACAACCTATACAGACAGTCACCACCACTGAGGCTGACAGTACAACCTATATATACAGTCACCACCACTGAGGCTGACAGTACAACCTATTTAGACAGTCACCACCACTGAGGCTGACAGTACAACCTATATAGACAGTCACCACCACTGAGGCTGACAGTACAACTTATATAGACAGCCACCACCACTGAGGCTGACAGTAAAACCTATACAGACAGTC
This sequence comes from Bulinus truncatus, assembly GCA_021962125.1. Taxonomy (NCBI): domain Eukaryota; kingdom Metazoa; phylum Mollusca; class Gastropoda; family Planorbidae; genus Bulinus; species Bulinus truncatus. The sequence goes on from JAGDYQ010000104.1 coordinate 27,149, forward strand.
ACCACCACTGAGGCTGACAGTACAACCTATATAGACAGTCACCCCCCCCCCACAAAGGCTGACAGTACAACCTATACAGACAGTCACCACCATTGAGGCTGACAGTACAACCCATAGAAACAAAGTCGTTGGGTAAATTTATTCCTCCACACCTAATATATCGAATGTCACTCATCGCTATCTAATAACCTACTATTTGGCTGAGGCATAAACGAGGTCGGCCAACCCAGGGGTCGATTGGATACATCGATTATTGAGTATTCTTGCTCCAGGCCAAACCACGGCGCCGCTGACGTCACTTCCTGTTTCTCCATTGTGTCTTGACAGTTTTTCCTGAAGTTTCGAGCTGCAAATCAAACGTAAAATCAAATAAGAAATAAACATAATAATAATAATAATAACTGACTAGGTGTGAGCAATGAGAGTAATGCGTTATTTTATATTATTTTGGATCTTAAAAAAAATATTTTTGACATTTTTTTTGGATTACATCTTCACTGCTCGAGACAGACACAATGTTTTCTTTAAGCGGTATGGTTGGGTTAATCCTGATGGGATCCCTGAACATAACAGGTTTCCTTGCCGGTGTATGATCTACCCTTGGCCTATCAAGTACTCGAAACAGCTCATTTAATTTTTTTTCACATAACAGCAAGCTTATTTTAAAAAACAAGCAATTTAAGTCTGTTCCATACTGGACACAGAACGTGTTAGCGCATTTTCGTGTATGTATCAGTACGTATGCTATATTTCAGTAAATATTTGTCAATTTTGGAAATGTTTATAAATTCAATTGTGTAATGCATATATCTGAAAAAAGATATTAAAAAGACGTTTCTTTATATTTGAAAAAAAATATTTTCTCTTAAATCTAACTACAAGTGGTTTGTGGTCACTGAAATAGGACTCATAGTTGAAACATTCTAAATTGTAGTTATTTAATCGTCCGAAAACTCCGTCAATTGTTGTTTGATAAATTGTTGTTGCCAATCTTGGTGAAAGTAGTTGAATATTGAAGTTTGTTTCGAAGAAATTTTCAATTTCTGCCCCGGGCTCTTTGAAATCTTGATTGAAGTCCCAACCAATGATGACTTTTGGTTGATTGAGCTGTGCTGCAAAGTTGTCATTGATTATGGGTTTTATAAAAAGTAAGGGAAGTAAGTCATGTTGAATAACTGTTACAAAAATAAAAAATGATTTCGCCCCTTTGTTTAGCTTATAATCTATATATAATATATAAGCCCCTTAGGAGCCCTGAAGCCCGGCCCTGAGAGGTCATATCGCAAAATGAACTTTTGATGTACACATGGCAGGCCAAGACCTACAAAATGATATATACATCATGGGTCTAGGACTTATGGTTGCTGAGATATAGGGCGTTCCATTATTAATATAGCTTATATAGTAAAAAACGGTACTTTATAAGCCCCCTTTTACGGCCCTCAGAGGTCAGATCGCGAAATGGAAAAAAGTCATTTCATGGCAGGCCAAGACCTACAAAATGATAAAAACATCATGGGTCTAGGACTTATGGTTGTTGAGATCTAGGGTGATGACGGACAGACAGACAGACAGACAGACAAAACGGGGACAATAGAGCATTTTTTTTCGAAAATTCTCTAAAAAAATGCACATCTTAGATTCGTTTCATTATATGTTTGTTTCTGCATACCGCGGTTTCATGTTTCTGCATACCGCGGTTTCATGTTTCTGCATACCATGGTTTCATGTTTCTGCATGCCGCGGTTTCATGTTTCTGCATACCATGGTTTCATGTTTCTGCATACCGCGGTTTCATGTTTCTGCATACCGCGGTTTCATGTTTCTGCATTCCGCGGTTTCATATTTCTACATATCGCGGTTCGAGTTGGCTGAGAAACTGAAGCTCACCCACAACTGTTCAATCCGATGACTTCTTTCTACAAAGAACGCTTCTGAGAATCACTGACTTAGTATGCTAATGACTATAAGTTAGAGCAAACGAAGAACACCAGGCCGACAGAGATTTCATCATAGTCTAGCCACCATCTCTGTTCTGAGGCCACTACTTACAAAGGGTAATGAACTTCTCTACATTGCTATTGTTATTCTTATATCGATCGATATGAGCCTCAGTTACTTTCTTTTCACAATAAGCAGCTCATTCGTTACCCTTCTTTTCATTGGTGGGTTTTTTAAAGTTTTTAAAAGCATAACAACTCCGGGTTTTTTTTAATGGTTTTTAAAAGTATAACAACTCCGGGTTTTTTTTTAATGGTTTTTAAAAGCATAACAACTCCGGGTTTTTTTTAATGGTTTTTAAAAGTATAACAACTCCGGGTTTTTTTTTAATGGTTTTTAAAAGTATAACAACTCCGGGTTTTTTTTTAATGGTTTTTAAAAGTATAACAACTCCGGGTTTTTTTTTAATGGTTTTTAAAAGTATGACAACTCCGGGTTTTTTTTTAATGGTTTTTAAAAGTATAACAATTCCGGGGTTTTTTTTAATGGTTTTTAAAAGTATAACAACTCCGGGTTTTTTTTAATGGTTTTTAAAAGTATAACAATTCCGGGGTTTTTTTTAATGGTTTTTAAAAGTATAACAACTCCGGGTTTTTTTTTAATGTTTTTTTTAATAGCATAACAACTCCATCTTGTCTTTTATTTCTATAAAGACACTACGGGTTTTTTTTTTCAAATATGTCATAGCTTTTTATTACACTTAGAGCGATTCCCTCAATATCTTCACTGTACCAGTTATCCAGTTGATATTTTTTACATTATAGACAGCGATTAAACTGTCTCTTCTGTATATATTCCGTGCACTCTGTTCAATTTGACTTTGATATATAATATATAGTAAGAAATAATAGAAAAAAAATATATATTTAAGATATTTATATGGTAAAGGTTGGGAGCTATTCCCTCATTTTGTTAACTGTTTACATTACAAAAGTTTAGAGCAATTCCTTCATTTTCATGTCTACATGTAACCTACATGTATTTACATTACAAAAGTGACCTTATGATTACCATTTTGACAGCCACCTTATATGAGGATGAACTAACAGTAACAGTCAAATTAAGACACTATATCAATGCTAGTTAACAAAGCATATTTAAAGGAATTTAGACTGAGCAACTTTGAAAGATGATTGGGTAATATCTTATTGGAAAAAACCTAGATATTATAAATAAAATGAAATGTTGCTTAGTGTCTGATTTTCGAACTAACTTGGTGACATTATTACTAAGCATTGTTAAACTATACTCTACATGGTCATGCTCATAACGATTATGTCATGATGACAGTAGTGTTGATTTATTTCTGTCATAACAACCCGTGTTGAATGTGTCTGGGGCATGTGCAGGGCCGCCCGATCTCAGGGGCCGCCAAGCCATTGTATATTGAGTATAAACATTAAATACCAAATTGACATTGGCGGGTGAAAGGGCCACGGATTATTTTTGTCTCCCCAGTCCCGCCAAAAGCCTAGGCCCGCCACACTGACTTAATGATGTTCATACAATTAGTATACTAGGTATACATACAATTAGTATACTAGGTATACATACAATTAGTATACTAGGTATACATACAATTAGTATACTAGGTGTACATTCAATTAGTATACTAGGTGTACATAAAATTAGTATACTAGGTATACATACAATTAGTATACTAGGTATACATACAATTAGTATACTAGGTGTACATACAATTAGTATACTAGGTGTACATACAATTAGTATACTAGGTGTACATACAATTAGTATATTAGGTGTACATACAATTAGTATATTAGGTGTACATACAATTAATATACTAGGTGTACATACATTTAATATACTAGGTGTACATACAATTCGTAAGCTAGGTATACATACAATTAGTATACTAGGTATGCATACAATTAGTATACTAGGTGTACATACAATTAGTATACTAGGTGTACATACAATTAGTAAACTAGGTATACATACAATTAGTATACTAGGTATAAATGACTTTAATATACATGACTTTAATGGAAAGTTGATTATGACTTTTTTTGTAGATTCGAGAGAAAATGTTGTCATCTGGACACTACAATAGAGCACATGTCATCTGGACACTACAATAGGGCACATGTCATCTGGACACTACAACAGAGCACATGTCATCTGGACACTACAATAGAGCACATGTCATCTGGACACAATCGCAGAGCTTCGATCCCGAAGTGATGTCTCATTAAAACAAAATCAATGTATTTATGTGCTGCATTGTTTTATTATGCTGGTTAGTCTCACTAACAAAACAAACTGTTCGACAGTTTATAATTAAACTACTTAAACGGTTGGCTATAAAGAAGAAAAAATAAAGCTAAATAAATGAAAAATGTTCCAGGTCACACAATTATCTGAAAACATGACATATGGACGATAGAGTGATAGGTTTCCTTCAGGTAAATACAAGTACGTGATTATCCTACTTGAGAGAGACAACCTTAAATCTGTTTAATTTCAGGTAAGTTAACACAAAGGTAAACCAATGAAGAATTAAAGTATAAGATATGGTTGACATACAAGTATGTTGGTAAACAGAATGGGATAGAAAAAAAATAAAGTTCAACTAATAAACAAGCATTTCCAATGTGTAACCATTAATTTATCGAAATCTTTGGTAATGTGTAACCATTAATTTATCGATATCATTGGTAATGTGTACCAGTTAATACAACGATATAATTGCTTATGTGTAGCAATCAATCTAATTACATCATTGCTAATGTGTAACAATTAATCTAACGATAATATTGCTAACGTGTAGCATTCTAATCAATTTAACGGATACTTACGAGGCCCCTCTTCTAGCCTGTGACAAGAGCCATGATTGATAGTGATATGCTACATATACATTGTAGGGCCCCTGCCAGGCGCGGGGCTCAATTTGGAGAAATCGGTCAAATCGGTCTAAGGCCGGTCCTGTGAGTGTCAATTGTAAAGGGGGGGGGTATGTAATTATCTCAGTCGCTGTCGGGCTCCAGAAAATCTCAGACCCCCCCCCCCCCGACTAGTAGCCAGCCAATCATTGTATAACAGATTAAGGAAAGCAAGATGGCTCAAAAAGACGACGCTGCCCCCCCCCCCCCCCCCCGATACATTTTGAAATTGGATTCTCCCTTGCAGTCAGTGGCACAACTGACCGAATCATCAATACATAATTTATGTTATAAAGTTACAAAAAGACTGTCAAACTGCCTTTTAAAATATGTTAGCCCCCCCCCCCCCCCCAGCATTTTTTGCTGGTTGCGCCACTGCTTGCAGTAGCCCCCGTTATTAGGTTTATTTAGCTGTAAAATTTATTGTAATTTGGTTCAAACATGTAAAAAAAAAAATAGTTACGAGCAGGTGTCCAGTCATTGGCGTATACTTCACACAAAACTAACTTGTGGTTGCCTTGCCGGAATGGATCTTTGTAAATAACAACAGGCTGTAGAAATCTGTCCTCAACAGGGAAGTTGGCGGCGTAGCTCCATACAGGGACATCTGGAACAAATAAAAACAACTCGAATTATGGTGTATACTTTTTAGATTCATTGTATTATTATTATTATTATTTTCACTTTTTTTCATAGTGCAATCTTATCCAAAAATAGATTTGTAAGCACAGTCAGAAAAGACTAACATCGACAGGCTTTAAATTGTGTGTACGTGTGAGCTTTGTTGGGGCTCTCAAAATTCGGGATCTAGTCGGGCACCCGGTGTGCCCATCGTTACATCCTCCTCTGTCTGAAGGCACGGAATGTTCATCTTTAAATCTTTTACCGAACCATCTACAGCCAGTGAGATTACTCTTTTTGTGCCATCACACACCAACTGGTTCAACAGTGCCATTAGTACATCTCACACCAACTGGTTCAACAGTGCCATTAGTACATCTCACACCAACTGGGTCAATAGTGGCCATTAGTACATCTCACACCACCTGGGTCAACAGTGCCATTAGTACATCTCACACAAACTGGTTCAACAGTGCAATTAGTACATCTCACACCAACTGGTTCAACAGTGCCATTAGTACATCTCACACCAACCAACTGGTTCAACAGTGCCATTAGTACATCTCACACCAAATGGGTCAACAGTGCAATTAGTACATCTCACACCAACTGGTTCAACAGTGCCATTAGTACATCTCACACCAACTGGTTCAACAGTGCCATTAGTACATCTCACAACAACTGGTTCAACAGTGCCATTAGTACATCTCACACCAACCACCTGGTTCAACAGTGCCATTAGTACATCTCACACCAAATGGGTCAACAGTGCAATTAGTACATCTCACACCAACTGGTTCAACAGTGCCATTAGTACATCTCACACCAACTGGTTCAACAGTGCCATTAGTACATCTCACAACAACTGGTTCAACAGTGCCATTAGTACATCTCACACCATACGGTTCAACAGTGCCATTAGAAATACTCACACCAACTGGTTCAACAGTGCCATTAGTACATCTCACACCAACTGGTTCAACAGTGCCATTAGTACATCTCACACCAACTGGTTCAACAATGCCATTAGTACATCTCACACCAACTGGTTCAACAGTGGCCATTAGTACATTTCACACCAACTGGTTACACAGTGCCATTAGTACATCTCACACCAACTGGTTCAACAGTGCCATAAGTACATCTCACACCAACTGGTTCAACAGTGCCATTAGTACATCTCACACCAACTGGTTCAACAGTGCCATTAGTACACCTCACACAAACTGGGTCAAAAGTGCCATTATTACATCTCACACCAACTGGTTCAACAGTGCCATTAGTACATCTCACACCAACTGGTTCAACAGTGCCATTAGTACATCTCACACCAACTGGTTCAACAGTGCCATTAGTACATCTCACACCAACTGGTTCAACAGTGGCCATTAGTACATCTCACACCAAATCGTTCAACAGTGCCATTAGTACATCTCACACCAACTGGTTCAACAGTGCCATTAGTACATCTCACACCAACTGGTTCAACAGTGCCATTAGTACATCTCACACCAACTGGTTCAACAGTGCCATTAGTACATCTCACACCAACTGGGTCAACAGTGGCCATTAGTACATCTCACACCAACTGGTTCAACAGTGCCATTAGTACATCTCACACCAACTGGTTCAACAGTGCCATTAGTACATCTCACACCAACTGGTTCAACAGTGCCATTAGTACATCTCACACCAACTGGTTCAACAGTGCCATTAGTACATCTCACACCAACTGGTTCAACAGTGCCATTAGTACATCTCACACCAACTGGGTCAACAGTGCCATTAGTACATCTCACACCAACTGGTTCAACAGTGCCATTAGTACATCTCACACCAACTGGTTCAACAGTGCCATTAGTACATCTCACACCAACTGGTTCAAAAGTGGCCATTAGTTCATCTCACACAAACTGGTTCAACAGTGCCATTAGTACATCTCACACCAACTGGTTCAACAGTGCCATTAGTACATCTCACACCAACTGGTTCAACAGTGCCATTAGTACATCTCACACCAACTGTTTCAACAGTGCCATTAGTACATCTCACACCAACTGTTTCAACAGTGCCATTAGTACATCTCACACCAACTGGTTCAACAGTGCCATTAGTACATCTCACACCAACTGGTTCAACAGTGGCCATTAGTACATCTCACACCAACTCGTTCAACAGTGCCATTAGTACATCTCACACCAACTGGTTGAACAGTGCCATTAGTACATCTCACACCAACTGGTTCAACAGTGCCATTGGTACATCTCACACCAACTGGGTCAATAGTGGCCATTAGTACATCTCACACCAACTGGGTCAACAGTGCCATTAGTACATCTCACACCAACTGGTTCAACAGTGCCATTAGTACATCTCACACCAACTGGTTCAACAGTGCCATTAGTACATCTCACACCAACTGGTTCAACAGTGCCATTAGTACATCTCACACCAACTGGTTCAACAGTGCCATTAGTACATCTCACACCAACTGGGTCAATAGTGGCCATTAGTACATCTCACACCACCTGGGTCAACAGTGCCATTAGTACATCTCACACAAACTGGTTCAACAGTGCAATTAGTACATCTCACACCAACTGGTTCAACAGTGCCATTAGTACATCTCACACCAACCAACTGGTTCAACAGTGCCATTAGTACATCTCACACCAAATGGGTCAACAGTGCAATTAGTACATCTCACACCAACTGGTTCAACAGTGCCATTAGTACATCTCACACCAACTGGTTCAACAGTGCCATTAGTACATCTCACAACAACTGGTTCAACAGTGCCATTAGTACATCTCACACCAACCAACTGGTTCAACAGTGCCATTAGTACATCTCACACCAAATGGGTCAACAGTGCAATTAGTACATCTCACACCAACTGGTTCAACAGTGCCATTAGTACATCTCACACCAACTGGTTCAACAGTGCCATTAGTACATCTCACAACAACTGGTTCAACAGTGCCATTAGTACATCTCACACCATACGGTTCAACAGTGCCATTAGAAATACTCACACCAACTGGTTCAACAGTGCCATTAGTACATCTCACACCAACTGGTTCAACAGTGCCATTAGTACATCTCACACCAACTGGTTCAACAATGCCATTAGTACATCTCACACCAACTGGTTCAACAGTGGCCATTAGTACATTTCACACCAACTGGTTACACAGTGCCATTAGTACATCTCACACCAACTGGTTCAACAGTGCCATAAGTACATCTCACACCAACTGGTTCAACAGTGCCATTAGTACATCTCACACCAACTGGTTCAACAGTGCCATTAGTACACCTCACACAAACTGGGTCAAAAGTGCCATTATTACATCTCACACCAACTGGTTCAACAGTGCCATTAGTACATCTCACACCAACTGGTTCAACAGTGCCATTAGTACATCTCACACCAACTGGTTCAACAGTGCCATTAGTACATCTCACACCAACTGGTTCAACAGTGGCCATTAGTACATCTCACACCAAATCGTTCAACAGTGCCATTAGTACATCTCACACCAACTGGTTCAACAGTGCCATTAGTACATCTCACACCAACTGGTTCAACAGTGCCATTAGTACATCTCACACCAACTGGTTCAACAGTGCCATTAGTACATCTCACACCAACTGGGTCAACAGTGGCCATTAGTACATCTCACACCAACTGGGTCAACAGTGCCATTAGTACATCTCACACCAACTGGTTCAACAGTGCCATTAGTACATCTCACACCAACTGGTTCAACAGTGCCATTAGTACATCTCACACCAACTGGTTCAACAGTGCCATTAGTACATCTCACACCAACTGGTTCAACAGTGCCATTAGTACATCTCACACCAACTGGGTCAACAGTGCCATTAGTACATCTCACACCAACTGGTTCAACAGTGCCATTAGTACATCTCACACCAACTGGTTCAACAGTGCCATTAGTACATCTCACACCAACTGGTTCAAAAGTGGCCATTAGTTCATCTCACACAAACTGGTTCAACAGTGCCATTAGTACATCTCACACCAACTGGTTCAACAGTGCCATTAGTACATCTCACACCAACTGGTTCAACAGTGCCATTAGTACATCTCACACCAACTGTTTCACCAGTGCCATTAGTACATCTCACACCAACTGTTTCAACAGTGCCATTAGTACATCTCACACCAACTGGTTCAACAGTGCCATTAGTACATCTCACACCAACTGTTTCAACAGTGCCATTAGTACATCTCACACCAACTGGTTCAACAGTGCCATTAGTACATCTCTCACCAACTGGTTCAACAGTGCCATTAGTACATCTCTCACCAACTGGTTCAACAGTGGCCATTATTACATCTCACACCAACTGGTTCAACAGTGGCCATTAGTACATCTCACACCAACTGGTTCAACAGTGCCATTAGTACATCTCAAATCAACTGGTTTAACAGTGCCATTAGTACATCTCACACCAACAGGGTAAACAGTGCCATTAGTACATCTCTCACCAACTGGTTCAACAGTGCCATTAGTACATCTCACACCAACTGGTTCAACAGTGCCACTAGTACATCTCACACCAACTGGTTCAACAGTGCCATTAGTACATCTCACACCAACTGGTTCAACAGTGCCATTAGTACATCTAACACCAACTGGTTCAACAGTGCCATTAGTAAATCTCACACCAACTGGTTCAACAGTGCCATTAGTACATCTCACACCAACTGGTTCAACAGTGCCATTAGTACATCTAACACCAACTGGTTCAACAGTGCCATTAGTACATCTCACACCAACTGGTTCAACAGTGCCATTAGTACATCTCACACCAACTGGTTCAACAGTGGCCATTAGTACATCTCACACCAAATCGTTCAACAGTGCCATTAGTACATCTCACACCAACTGGTTCAACAGTGCCATTAGTACATCTCACACCAACTGGTTCAACAGTGCCATTAGTACATCTCACACCAACTGGTTCAACAGTGCCATTAGTACATCTCACACCAACTGGTTCAACAGTGCCATTAGTACATCTCACACCAACTGTGTCAACAGTGGCCATTAGTACATCTCACACCAACTGGGTCAACAGTGCCATTAGTACATCTCACACCAACTGGTTCAACAGTGCCATTAGCACATCTCACACCAACTGGTTCAACAGTGCCATTAGTACATCTCACACCAACTGGTTCAACAGTGCCATTAGTACATCTCACACCAACTGGTTCAACAGTGCCATTAGTACATCTCACACCAACTGGGTCAACAGTGCCATTAGTACATCTCACACCAACTGGTTGAACAGTGCCATTAGTACATCTCACACCAACTGGTTCAACAGTGCCATTAGTACATCTCACACCAACTGGTTCAACAGTGCCATTAGTACATCTAACACCAACTGGTTCAACAGTGCCATTAGTACATCTCACACCAACTGGTTCAACAGTGCCATTAGTACATCTCACACCAACTGGTTGAACAGTGCCATTAGTACATCTCACACCAACTGGTTCAACAGTGCCATTAGTACATCTCACACCAACTAGGTCAACAGTGCCATTAGTACATCTCACAACAAGTGGTTCAACAGTGCCATTAGTACATCTTACATCAACTGGTTTAACAGTGCCATTAGTACATCTAGCACCAACTGGTTCAACAGTGCCATTGGTACATCTCACACCAACAGGTTCAACAGTGCCATTAGTACATCTCACACCAACTGGTTCAACAGTGCCATTAGTACATCTCACACCAACTGGTTCAACAGTGCCATTAGTACATCTCACACCAACTGGGTCAACAGTGCCATTAGTACATCTCACGCCAACTGGTTCAACAGTACCATTAGTACATCTCACACCAACTGGTTCAACAGTGCCATTAGTACATCTCACACCAACTGGTTCAACAGTGCCATTAGTACATCTCACACCAACTGGTTCAACAGTGCCATTAGTACATCTCACACCAACTGTTTCAACAGTGCCATTAGTACATCTCACACCAACTGGGTCAACAGTGCCATTAGTACATCTCACACCAACTGGGTCAACAGTGCCATTAGTACATCTCTCACCAACTGGTTCAACAGTGCCATTAGTACATCTCTCACCAACTGGTTCAACAGTGGCCATTATTACATCTCACACCAACTGGTTCAACAGTGGCCATTAGTACATCTCACACCAACTGGTTTAACAGTGCCATTAGTACATCTCACACCAACTGGTTCAACAGTGCAATTAGTAAGTCTCACACCAACTGGTTCAACAGTGCCATTAGTACATCTCACACCAACTGGGTCAACAGTGCCATTAGTACATCTTACACCAACTGATTCAACAGTGCCATTAAGACATCTTACATCAATTGGTTTAACAGTGCCATTAGTACATCTAACACCAACTGGTTCAACAGTGCCATTAGAACATCTCACACCAACAGGTTCAACAGTGCCATTAGTACATCTCACACCAACTGGTTCAACAGTGCAATTAGTACATCTCACACCAACTGGTTCAAAAGTGGCCATTAGTTCATCTCACACAAACTGGTTCAACAGTGCCATTAGTACATCTCACACCAACTGGTTCAACAGTGCCATTAGTACATCTCACACCAACTGGTTCAACACTGCCATTAGTACATCTCACACCAACTGGTTCAACAGTGCCATTAGTACATCTCACACCAACTGGTTCAACAGTGCCATTAGTACATCTCAAACCAACTGGTTCAAAAGTGGCCATTACTTCATCTCACACCAACTGGTTCAACAGTGCCATTAGTACATCTCACACCAACTGGTACAACAGTGCCATTAGTACATCTCACACCAAATGGTTCAACAGTGCCATTAGTACATCTCACACCATACGGTTCAACAGTGCCATTAGTACATCTCACACCATACGGTTCAACAGTGCCATTAGTACATCTCGAACCAACTGGTTCAAAAGTGCCATTAGTACATCTCACAACAACTGGTTCAACAGTGCCATTACTACATCTAATACCAACTGGTTCAACAGTGCCATTAGTACATCTCACACCAACTGGGTCAACAGTGGCCATTAGTACATTTCACACCAACTGGTTCAACAATGCCATTAGTACATCTCACACCAACTGGTTCAACAGTGCCATTAGTACATCTCACACCAACTGGGTCAACAGTGCCATTAGTACATCTCACACCAACTGGTTCAACAGTGCCATTAGTACATCTCACACCAACTGGTTAAAAAGTGCCATTAGTACATCTCACACCAACTGGTTCAACAGTGCCATTAGTACATCTCACACCAACTGGTTCAACAGTGCCATTAGTACATCTCACACCAACTGGTTCAACAGTGCCATTAGTACATCTCACACCAACTGGTTCAACAGTGGCCTTTAGTACATCTCACATAAACTGGGTTAACAGTGGCCATTAGTGCATTTCACACCAACTGGTTCAACAGTGCCATTAGTACATCTCACACCAACTGGGTCAACAGTGCCATTAGTACATCTCACACCAACTGGTTCAACAGTGCCATTAGTACATCTCACACCAACTGGTTCAACAGTGCCATTAGTACATCTCACACCAACTGGTTCAAAAGTGGCCATTAGTTCATCTCACACAAACTGGTTCAACAGTGCCATTAGTACATCTCACACCAACTGGTTCAACAGTGCCATTAGTACATCTCACACCAACTGGTTCAACAGTGCCATTAGTACATCTCACACCAACTGTTTCACCAGTGCCATTAGTACATCTCACACCAACTGTTTCAACAGTGCCATTAGTACATCTCACACCAACTGGTTCAACAGTGCCATTAGTACATCTCACACCAACTGTTTCAACAGTGCCATTAGTACATCTCACACCAACTGGTTCAACAGTGCCATTAGTACATCTCTCACCAACTGGTTCAACAGTGCCATTAGTACATCTCTCACCAACTGGTTCAACAGTGGCCATTATTACATCTCACACCAACTGGTTCAACAGTGGCCATTAGTACATCTCACACCAACTGGTTCAACAGTGCCATTAGTACATCTCAAATCAACTGGTTTAACAGTGCCATTAGTACATCTCACACCAACAGGGTAAACAGTGCCATTAGTACATCTCTCACCAACTGGTTCAACAGTGCCATTAGTACATCTCACACCAACTGGTTCAACAGTGCCACTAGTACATCTCACACCAACTGGTTCAACAGTGCCATTAGTACATCTCACACCAACTGGTTCAACAGTGCCATTAGTACATCTAACACCAACTGGTTCAACAGTGCCATTAGTAAATCTCACACCAACTGGTTCAACAGTGCCATTAGTACATCTCACACCAACTGGTTCAACAGTGCCATTAGTACATCTAACACCAACTGGTTCAACAGTGCCATTAGTACATCTCACACCAACTGGTTCAACAGTGCCATTAGTACATCTCACACCAACTGGTTCAACAGTGGCCATTAGTACATCTCACACCAAATCGTTCAACAGTGCCATTAGTACATCTCACACCAACTGGTTCAACAGTGCCATTAGTACATCTCACACCAACTGGTTCAACAGTGCCATTAGTACATCTCACACCAACTGGTTCAACAGTGCCATTAGTACATCTCACACCAACTGGTTCAACAGTGCCATTAGTACATCTCACACCAACTGTGTCAACAGTGGCCATTAGTACATCTCACACCAACTGGGTCAACAGTGCCATTAGTACATCTCACACCAACTGGTTCAACAGTGCCATTAGCACATCTCACAACAACTGGTTCAACAGTGCCATTAGTACATCTAACACCAACTGGTTCAACAGTGCCATTAGTACATCTCACACCAACTGGTTCAACAGTGCCATTAGTACATCTCACACCAACTGGTTGAACAGTGCCATTAGTACATCTCACACCAACTGGTTCAACAGTGCCATTAGTACATCTCACACCAACTAGGTCAACAGTGCCATTAGTACATCTCACAACAAGTGGTTCAACAGTGCCATTAGTACATCTTACATCAACTGGTTTAACAGTGCCATTAGTACATCTAGCACCAACTGGTTCAACAGTGCCATTGGTACATCTCACACCAACAGGTTCAACAGTGCCATTAGTACATCTCACACCAACTGGTTCAACAGTGCCATTAGTACATCTCACACCAACTGGTTCAACAGTGCCATTAGTACATCTCACACCAACTGGGTCAACAGTGCCATTAGTACATCTCACGCCAACTGGTTCAACAGTACCATTAGTACATCTCACACCAACTGGTTCAACAGTGCCATTAGTACATCTCACACCAACTGGTTCAACAGTGCCATTAGTACATCTCACACCAACTGGTTCAACAGTGCCATTAGTACATCTCACACCAACTGTTTCAACAGTGCCATTAGTACATCTCACACCAACTGGGTCAACAGTGCCATTAGTACATCTCACACCAACTGGGTCAACAGTGCCATTAGTACATCTCTCACCAACTGGTTCAACAGTGCCATTAGTACATCTCTCACCAACTGGTTCAACAGTGGCCATTATTACATCTCACACCAACTGGTTCAACAGTGGCCATTAGTACATCTCACACCAACTGGTTTAACAGTGCCATTAGTACATCTCACACCAACTGGTTCAACAGTGCAATTAGTAAGTCTCACACCAACTGGTTCAACAGTGCCATTAGTACATCTCACACCAACTGGGTCAACAGTGCCATTAGTACATCTTACACCAACTGATTCAACAGTGCCATTAAGACATCTTACATCAATTGGTTTAACAGTGCCATTAGTACATCTAACACCAACTGGTTCAACAGTGCCATTAGAACATCTCACACCAACAGGTTCAACAGTGCCATTAGTACATCTCACACCAACTGGTTCAACAGTGCAATTAGTACATCTCACACCAACTGGTTCAAAAGTGGCCATTAGTTCATCTCACACAAACTGGTTCAACAGTGCCATTAGTACATCTCACACCAACTGGTTCAACAGTGCCATTAGTACATCTCACACCAACTGGTTCAACACTGCCATTAGTACATCTCACACCAACTGGTTCAACAGTGCCATTAGTACATCTCACACCAACTGGTTCAACAGTGCCATTAGTACATCTCAAACCAACTGGTTCAAAAGTGGCCATTACTTCATCTCACACCAACTGGTTCAACAGTGCCATTAGTACATCTCACACCAACTGGTACAACAGTGCCATTAGTACATCTCACACCAAATGGTTCAACAGTGCCATTAGTACATCTCACACCAAACGGTTCAACAGTGCCATTAGTACATCTCACACCATACGGTTCAACAGTGCCATTAGTACATCTCGAACCAACTGGTTCAAAAGTGCCATTAGTACATCTCACAACAACTGGTTCAACAGTGCCATTACTACATCTAATACCAACTGGTTCAACAGTGCCATTAGTACATCTCACACCAACTGGGTCAACAGTGGCCATTAGTACATTTCACACCAACTGGTTCAACAATGCCATTAGTACATCTCACACCAACTGGTTCAACAGTGCCATTAGTACATCTCACACCAACTGGGTCAACAGTGCCATTAGTACATCTCACACCAACTGGTTCAACAGTGCCATTAGTACATCTCACACCAACTGGTTAAAAAGTGCCATTAGTACATCTCACACCAACTGGTTCAACAGTGCCATTAGTACATCTCACACCAACTGGTTCAACAGTGCCATTAGTACATCTCACACCAACTGGTTCAACAGTGCCATTAGTACATCTCACACCAACTGGTTCAACAGTGGCCTTTAGTACATCTCACATAAACTGGGTTAACAGTGGCCATTAGTGCATTTCACACCAACTGGTTCAACAGTGCCATTAGTACATCTCACACCAACTGGTTCAACAGTGCCATTAGTACATCTCACACCAACTGGTTCAACAGTGCCATTAGTACATCTCACACCAACTGTTTCAACAGTGCCATTAGTACATCTCACACCAACTGGGTCAACAGTGCCATTAGTACATCTCTCACCAACTGGTTCAACAGTGCCATTAGTAAATCTCTCACCAACTGGTTCAAAAGTGGCCATTATTACATCTCACACCAACTGGTTCAACAGTGGCCATTAGTACATCTCACACCAACTGGTTCAACAGTGCCATTAGTACATCTCACACCAACTAAGTCAACAGTGCCATTAGTACATCTCACACCAACTGGGTCAACAGTGCCATTAGTACATCTCTCACCAACTGGTTCAACAGTGCCATTAGTACATCTCACACCAACTGGTTCAACAGTGCCACTAGTACATCTCACACCAACTGGTTCAACAGTGCCATTAGTACATCTCACACCAACTGGTTCAACAGTGCCATTAGTACATCTCACACCAACTGGTTCAACAGTGCCATTATTAAATCTCACACCAACTGGTTCAACAGTGCCATTAGTACATCTCACACCAACTGGTTCAACAGTGCCATTAGTACATCTCACAACAACTGGTTCAACAGTGCCATTAGTACATCTCACACCAACTGGTTCAACAGTGCCATTAGTACATCTAACACCAACTGGTTCAACAATGCCATTAGTGCATCTCACACCAACTGGTTCAACAGTGCCATTAGTACATCTCACACCAACTGGTTCAACAGTGCAATTAGTACATCTCACACCAACTGGGTCAAAAGTGGCCATTATTACATCTCACACCAACTGGTTCAACAGTGCAATTAGTACATCTCACACCAACTGGTTCAACAGTGCCATTAGTAAATCTCACACCAACTGGTTCAACAGTGCCATTAGTACATCTCACACCAACTGGTTCAACAGTGCCATTAGTACATCTCACGACAACTGGGTCAACAGTGCCATTAGTACATCTCACACCAACTGGTTCAACAGTGGCCATTAGTACATCTCACACCAACTGGTTTAACGGTGCCATTAGTACATCTCACACCAACTGGTTCAACAGTGCCATTAGTACATCTAGCACCAACTGGTTCAACAGTGCCATTAGTACATCTCACACCAACTGGTTCAACAGTGCCATTAGTACATCTCACACCAACTGTTTCAACAGTGCCATTAGTACATCTCACACCAACTGGGTCAACAGTGCCATTAGTACATCTCACACCAACTGGGTCAACAGTGCCATTAGTACATCTCTCACCAACTGGTTCAACAGTGCCATTAGTACATCTCTCACCAACTGGTTCAACAGTGCCATTAGTAAATCTCACACCAACTGGTTCAACAGTGCCATTAGTACATCCCACACCAACTGGTTCAACAGTGCCATTAGTACATTTCACGACAACTGGTTTAACAGTGCCATTAGTACATCTCACACCAACTGGTTCAACAGTGGCCATTAGTACATCTCACACCATACGGTTCAAGAGTGCCATTAGTACATCTCACACCAACTGGTTCAACAGTGCCATTAGTACATCTCGAACCAACTGGTTGAAAAGTGCCATTAGTACATCTCACAACAACTGGTTCAACAGTGCCATTACTACATCTAACACCAACTGGTTCAACAGTGCCATTAGTACATCTCACACCAACTGGGTCAACAGTGGCCATTAGTACATTTCACACCAACTGGTTCAACAATGCCATTAGTACATCTCACACCAACTGGTTCAACAGTGCCATTAGTACATCTCACACCAACTGGGTCAACAGTGCCATTAGTACATCTCACACCAACTGGTTCAACAGTGCCATTAGTACATCTCACACCAACTGGTTAAAAAGTGCCATTAGTACATCTCACACCAACTGGTTCAACAGTGCCATTAGTACATCTCACACCAACTGGTTCAACAGTGCCATTAGTACATCTCACACCAACTGGTTCAACCGTGCCATTAGTACATCTCACACCAACTGGTTCAACAGTGGCCTTTAGTACATCTCACACAAACTGGGTCAACAGTGGCCATTAGTGCATTTCACACCAACTGGTTCAACAGTGCCATTAGTACATCTCACACCAACTGGTTCAACAGTGCCATTAGTACATCTCACACCAACTGGTTCAACAGTGCCATTAGTACATCTCACACCAACTGTTTCAACAGTGCCATTAGTACATCTCACACCAACTGGGTCAACAGTGCCATTAGTACATCTCTCACCAACTGGTTCAACAGTGCCATTAGTACATCTCTCACCAACTGGTTCAACAGTGGCCATTATTACATCTCACACCAACTGGTTCAACAGTGGCCATTAGTACATCTCACACCAACTGGTTCAACAGTGCCATTAGTACATCTCAAACCAACTGGTTTAACAGTGCCATTAGTACATCTCACACCAACTGGGTCAACAGTGCCATTAGTACATCTCTCACCAACTGGTTCAACAGTGCCATTAGTACATCTCACACCAACTGGTTCAACAGTGCCACTAGTACATCTCACACCAACTGGTTCAACAGTGCCATTAGTACATCTCACACCAACTGGTTCAACAGTGCCATTAGTACATCTCACACCAACTGGTTCAACAGTGCCATTATTAAATCTCACACCAACTGGTTCAACAGTGCCATTAGTACATCTCACACCAACTGGTTCAACAGTGCCATTAGTACATCTAACACCAACTGGTTCAACAGTGCCATTAGTACATCTCACACCAACTGGTTCAACAGTGCCATTAGTACATCTCACACCAACTGGGTCAAAAGTGGCCATTATTACATCTCACACCAACTGGTTCAACAGTGCAATTAGTACATCTCACACCAACTGGTTCAACAGTGCCATTAGTAAATCTCACACCAACTGGTTCAACAGTGCCATTAGTACATCTCACACCAACTGGTTCAACAGTGCCATTAGTACATCTCACGACAACTGGGTCAACAGTGCCATTAGTACATCTCACACCAACTGGTTCAACAGTGGCCATTAGTACATCTCACACCAACTGGTTTAACGGTGCCATTAGTACATCTCACACCAACTGGTTCAACAGTGCCATTAGTACATCTAGCACCAACTGGTTCAACAGTGCCATTAGTACATCTCACACCAACTGGTTCAACAGTGCCATTAGTACATCTAGCACCAACTGGTTCAACAGTGCCATTAGTACATCTCACACCAACTGGTTCAACAGTGCCATTAGTACATCTCACACCAACTGTTTCAACAGTGCCATTAGTACATCTCACACCAACTGGGTCAACAGTGCCATTAGTACATCTCACACCAACTGGTTCAACAGTGCCATTAGTACATCTCACACCAACTGGGTCAACAGTGCCATTAGTACATCTCACACCAACTGGGTCAACAGTGCCATTAGTACTTCTCACACCAACTGGGTCAACAGTGCCATTAGTACATCTCTCACCAACTGGTTCAACAGTGCCATTAGTACATCTCACACCAACTGGTTCAACAGTGGCCATTATTACATCTCACACCAACTGGTTCAACAGTGGCCATTAGTACATCTCACACCAACTGGTTCAACAGTGGCCATTAGTAAATCTCACACCAACTGGTTCAACAGTGCTATTAGTACATCTCACACCAACTGGTTTAACAGTGCCATTAGTACATCTCACACCAACTGGTTCAACAGTGGCCATTAGTACATCTCACACCAACTGGTTCAACAATGCCATTAGTACATCTCACACCAACTGGTTCAACAGTGCCATTAGTACATCTCACGACAACTGGTTCAAAAGTGCCATTAGTACATCTCACACCAACTGGGTCAACAGTGCCATTAGTACATCTCACACCAACTGGGTCAACAGTGCCATTAGTACATCTCACACCAACTGGTTCAACAGTGCCATTAGTACATCTCACACCAACTGGTTCAACAGTGCCATTATTAAATCTCACACCAACTGGTTCAACAGTGCCATTAGTACATCTCACACCAACTGGTTCAACAGTGCCATTAGTACATCTAACACCAACTGGTTCAACAATGCCATTAGTACATCTCACACCAACTGGTTCAACAGTGCCATTAGTACATCTCACACCAACTGGTTCAACAGTGCCATTAGTACATCTCACACCAACTGGGTCAAAAGTGGCCATTATTACATCTCACACCAACTGGTTCAACAGTGCAATTAGTACATCTCACACCAACTGGTTCAACAGTGCCATTAGTACATCTCACACCAACTGGTTCAACAGTGCCATTAGTACATCTCACACCAACTGGTTCAACAGTGCCATTAGTACATCTCACGACAACTGGGTCAACAGTGCCATTAGTACATCTCACACCAACTGGTTCAACAGTGGCCATTAGTACATCTCACACCAACTGGTTTAACAGTGCCATTAGTACATCTCACACAAACTGGTTCAACAGTGCCATTAGTACATCTCACACCAACTGGTTCAACAGTGCCATTAGTACATCTCACACCAACTGTTTCAACAGTGCCATTAGTACATCTCACACCAACTGGGTCAACAGTGCCATTAGTACATCTCTCACCAACTGGTTCAACAGTGCCATTAGTACATCTCTCACCAACTGGTTCAACAGTGGCCATTATTACATCTCACACCAACTGGTTCAACAGTGGCCATTAGTACATCTCACACCAACTGGTTCAACAGTGGCCATTAGTAAATCTCACACCAACTGGTTCAACAGTGCTATTAGTACATCTCACACCAACTGGTTTAACAGTGCCATTAGTACATCTCACACCAACTGGTTCAACAGTGGCCATTAGTACATCTCACACCAACTGGTTCAACAGTGGCCATTAGTACATCTCACACCAACTGGTTCAACATTGCCATTAGTACATCTCACACCAACTGGTTCAACAGTGCCATTAGTACATCTCACACCAACTGGTTCAACAGTGCCATTAGTAAATCTCACACCAACTGGTTCAACAGTGCCATTAGTACATCTCACATTAACTGGTTCAACAGTGCCATTAGTACATCTAACACCAACTGGTTCAACAGTGCCATTAGTACATCTCACACCAACTGGTTCAACAGTGCCATTAGTACATCTCACACCAACTGGTTCAACAGTGCCATTAGTACATCTCACACCAACTGGGTCAACAGTGCCATTAGTACATCTCACACCAACTGGTTCAACAGTGCCATTAGTACATCTCACACCAACTGGTTCAACAGTGCCATTATTAAATCTCACACCAACTGGTTCAACAGTGCCATTAGTACATCTCACACCAACTGGTTCAACAGTGCCATTAGTACATCTAACACCAACTGGTTCAACAATGCCATTAGTACATCTCACACCAACTGGTTCAACAGTGCCATTAGTACATCTCACACCAACTGGTTCAACAGTGCCATTAGTACATCTCACACCAACTGGGTCAAAAGTGGCCATTATTACATCTCACACCAACTGGTTCAACAGTGCAATTAGTACATCTCACACCAACTGGTTCAACAGTGCCATTAGTAAATCTCACACCAACTGGTTCAACAGTGCCATTAGTACATCTCACACCAACTGGTTCAACAGTGCCATTAGTACATCTCACGACAACTGGGTCAACAGTGCCATTAGTACATCTCACACCAACTGGTTCAACAGTGGCCATTAGTACATCTCACACCAACTGGTTTAACAGTGCCATTAGTACATCTCACACCAACTGGTTCAACAGTGCCATTAGTACATCTCACACCAACTGTTTCAACAGTGCCATTAGTACATCTCACACCAACTGGGTCAACAGTGCCATTAGTACATCTCACACCAACTGGGTCAACAGTGCCATTAGTACATCTCTCACCAACTGGTTCAACAGTGCCATTAGTACATCTCTCACCAACTGGTTCAACAGTGGCCATTATTACATCTCACACCAACTGGTTCAACAGTGGCCATTAGTACATCTTACACCAACTGGTTCAACAGTGGCCATTAGTAAATCTCACACCAACTGGTTCAACAGTGCTATTAGTACATCTCACACCAACTGGTTTAACAGTGCCATTAGTACATCTCACACCAACTGGTTCAACAGTGGCCATTAGTACATCTCACACCAACTGGTTCAACAGTGGCCATTAGTACATCTCACACCAACTGGTTCAACAGTGCCATTAGTACATCTCACACCAACTGGTTCAACAGTGCCATTAGTACATCTCACACCAACTGGTTCAACAGTGCCATTAGTAAATCTCACACCAACTGGTTCAACAGTGCCATTAGTACATCTCACATTAACTGGTTCAACAGTGCCATTAGTACATCTCACACCAACTGGTTCAACAGTGCCATTAGTACATCTCACACCAACTGGTTCAACAGTGCCATTAGTACATCTCACACCAACTGGTTCAACAGTGCCATTAGTACATCTCACGACAACTGGTTCAACAGTGCCATTAGTACATCTCACACCAACTGGGTCAACAGTGCCATTAGTACATCTCACACCAACTGGGTCAACAGTGCCATTAGTACATCTCACACCAACTGGGTCAAAAGTGCCATTAGTACATCTCACACCAACTGGTTCAACAGTGCCATTAGTACATCTCACACCAACTGGTTCAACAGTGCCATTAGTACATCTCACACCAACTGGTTCAACAGTGCCATTAGTACATCTCACACCAACTGGTTCAACAGTGCCATTAGTACATCTCACGACAACTGGTTCAACAGTGCCATTAGTACATCTCACGACAACTGGGTCAACAGTGCCATTAGTACATCTCACACCAACTGGTTCAACAGTGGCTATTAGTACATCTCACAGCAACTGGTTCAACAGTGCCATTAGTACATCTCTCACCAACTGGTTCAACAGTGCCATTAGTACATCTCACACCAACTGGTTCAACAGTGCCATTAGTATATCTCACACCAACTGGTTCAACAGTGCCATTTGTACATCTCACACCAACTGGTTCAACAGTGCCATTTGTACATCTCACACCAACTGGTTGAACAGTGCCATTAGTACATTTCACACCAACTGGTTCAACAGTGCCATTAGTACATCTCACACCAACTGGTCCAACAGTGCCATTAGTAAATCTCACACCAACTAGTCCAACAGTGCCATTAGTAAATCTCACACCAACTGGTTCAACAGTGCCATTAGTACATCTCACACCAACTGGGTCAACAGTGCCATTAGTACATCTCTCACCAACTGATTCAACAGTGCCATTAGTACATCTCTCACCAACTGGTTCAACAGTGGCCATTAGTACATCTCACAGCAACTGGTTCAACAGTGGCCATTAGTACATCTCACACCAACTGGTTCAACAGTGCCATTAGTACATCTCACACCAACAGGTTTAACAGTGCCATTAGTACATCTCACACCAACTGGGTCAACAGTGCCATTAGTACATCTCACACCAACTGGTTCAACAGTGCCATTAGTACATCTCACACCAACTGGTTCAACAGTGCCATTAGTACATCTCACACCAACTGGTTCAACAGTGCCATTAGTACATCTCACACCAACTGGGTCAACAGTGCCATTAGTACATCTCATACCAACTGATTCAACAGTGCCATTAGTACATCTTACATCAATTGGTTCAACAGTGCCATTAGTACATCTCTCACCAACTGGTTCAACAGTGCCATTAGTACATCTCTCACCAACTGGTTCAACAGTGCCATTAGTACATCTCTCACCAACTGGTTCAACAGTGGCCATTATTACATCTCACAGCAACTGGTTCAACAGTGGCCATTAGTACATCTCACACCAACTGGTTCAACAGTGCCATTAGTACATCTCACGACAACTGGGTCAACAGTGCCATTAGTACATCTCACACCAACTGGTTCAACAGTGGCTATTAGTACATCTCACAGCAACTGGTTCAACAGTGCCATTAGTACATCTCACACCAACTGGTTCAACAGTGCCATTAGTACATCTCACACCAACTGGTTCAACAGTGCCATTAGTATATCTCACACCAACTGGTTCAACAGTGCCATTTGTACATCTCACACCAACTGGTTCAACAGTGCCATTTGTACATCTCACACCAACTGGTTGAACAGTGCCATTAGTACATTTCACACCAACTGGTTCAACAGTGCCATTAGTACATCTCACACCAACTGGTCCAACAGTGCCATTAGTAAATCTCACACCAACTGGTCCAACAGTGCCATTAGTAAATCTCACACCAACTGGTTCAACAGTGCCATTAGTACATCTCACACCAACTGGGTCAACAGTGCCATTAGTACATCTCTCACCAACTGATTCAACAGTGCCATTAGTACATCTCTCACCAACTGGTTCAACAGTGGCCATTAGTACATCTCACAGCAACTGGTTCAACAGTGGCCATTAGTACATCTCACACCAACTGGTTCAACAGTGCCATTAGTACATCTCACACCAACAGGTTCAACAGTGCCATTAGTACATCTCACATCAACTGGTTTAACAGTGCCATTAGTACATTTAACACCAACTGGTTCAACAGTGCCATTAGTACATCTCACACCAACAGGTTTAACAGTGCCATTAGTACATCTCACTTAAACTGGGTCAACAGTGCCATTAGTACATCTCACACCAACTGGTTCAACAGTGCCATTTGTACATCTTACATCAACTGGTTTAACAGTGCCATTAGTACATCTAACACCAACTGGTTCAACAGTGCCATTAGTACATCTCTCACCAACTGGTTCAACAGTGGCCATTAGTACATCTCACACCAACTGGTTCAACAGTGCCATTAGTACATCTCAAACCAACTGATTTAACAGTGCCATTAGTACATCTCACACCAACTGGGTCAACAGTGCCATTAGTACATCTCACACCAACTGGTTCAACAGTGCCATTAGTACATCTAACACCAACTGGTTCAACAGTGCCATTAGTACATCTCACACCAACTGGTTCAACAGTGCCATTAGTTTATCTCACATCAACTGGTTTAACAGTGCCATTAGTAAATCTCACACCAACTGGTTCAACAGTGCCATTAGTAAATCTCACACCAACTGGTTCAACAGTGCCATTAGTACATCTCACACCAACTGGTTCAACAGTGCCATTAGTACATCTAACACCAACTGGTTCAACAATGCCATTAGTACATCTCTCACCAACTGGTTCAACAGTGCCATTAGTACATCTCACACCAACTGGTTCAACAGTGCCATTAGTATATCTCACACCAACTGGTTCAACAGTGCCATTTGTACATCTCACACCAACTGGTTCAACAGTGCCATTTGTACATCTCACACCAACTGGTTGAACAGTGCCATTAGTACATTTCACACCAACTGGTTCAACAGTGCCATTAGTACATCTCACACCAACTGGTCCAACAGTGCCATTAGTAAATCTCACACCAACTGGTCCAACAGTGCCATTAGTAAATCTCACACCAACTGGTTCAACAGTGCCATTAGTACATCTCACACCAACTGGGTCAACAGTGCCATTAGTACATCTCTCACCAACTGATTCAACAGTGCCATTAGTACATCTCTCACCAACTGGTTCAACAGTGGCCATTAGTACATCTCACAGCAACTGGTTCAACAGTGGCCATTAGTACATCTCACACCAACTGGTTCAACAGTGCCATTAGTACATCTCACACCAACAGGTTTAACAGTGCCATTAGTACATCTCACACCAACTGGTTCAACAGTGCCATTAGTACATCTCACACCAACTGGTTCAACAGTGCCATTAGTACATCTCACACCAACTGGTTCAACAGTGCCATTAGTACATCTCACACCAACTGGTTCAACAGTGCCATTAGTACATCTCACACCAACTGGGTCAACAGTGCCATTAGTACATCTCATACCAACTGATTCAACAGTGCCATTAGTACATCTTACATCAATTGGTTCAACAGTGCCATTAGTACATCTCTCACCAACTGGTTCAACAGTGCCATTAGTACATCTCTCACCAACTGGTTCAACAGTGCCATTAGTACATCTCTCACCAACTGGTTCAACAGTGGCCATTATTACATCTCACAGCAACTGGTTCAACAGTGGCCATTAGTACATCTCACACCAACTGGTTCAACAGTGCCATTAGTACATCTCACGACAACTGGGTCAACAGTGCCATTAGTACATCTCACACCAACTGGTTCAACAGTGGCTATTAGTACATCTCACAGCAACTGGTTCAACAGTGCCATTAGTACATCTCACACCAACTGGTTCAACAGTGCCATTAGTACATCTCACACCAACTGGTTCAACAGTGCCATTAGTATATCTCACACCAACTGGTTCAACAGTGCCATTTGTACATCTCACACCAACTGGTTCAACAGTGCCATTTGTACATCTCACACCAACTGGTTGAACAGTGCCATTAGTACATTTCACACCAACTGGTTCAACAGTGCCATTAGTACATCTCACACCAACTGGTCCAACAGTGCCATTAGTAAATCTCACACCAACTGGTCCAACAGTGCCATTAGTAAATCTCACACCAACTGGTTCAACAGTGCCATTAGTACATCTCACACCAACTGGGTCAACAGTGCCATTAGTACATCTCTCACCAACTGATTCAACAGTGCCATTAGTACATCTCTCACCAACTGGTTCAACAGTGGCCATTAGTACATCTCACAGCAACTGGTTCAACAGTGGCCATTAGTACATCTCACACCAACTGGTTCAACAGTGCCATTAGTACATCTCACACCAACAGGTTCAACAGTGCCATTAGTACATCTCACATCAACTGGTTTAACAGTGCCATTAGTACATTTAACACCAACTGGTTCAACAGTGCCATTAGTACATCTCACACCAACAGGTTTAACAGTGCCATTAGTACATCTCACTTAAACTGGGTCAACAGTGCCATTAGTACATCTCACACCAACTGGTTCAACAGTGCCATTTGTACATCTTACATCAACTGGTTTAACAGTGCCATTAGTACATCTAACACCAACTGGTTCAACAGTGCCATTAGTACATCTCTCACCAACTGGTTCAACAGTGGCCATTAGTACATCTCACACCAACTGGTTCAACAGTGCCATTAGTACATCTCAAACCAACTGATTTAACAGTGCCATTAGTACATCTCACACCAACTGGGTCAACAGTGCCATTAGTACATCTCACACCAACTGGTTCAACAGTGCCATTAGTACATCTAACACCAACTGGTTCAACAGTGCCATTAGTACATCTCACACCAACTGGTTCAACAGTGCCATTAGTTTATCTCACACCAACTGGTTCAACAGTGCCATTAGTAAATCTCACACCAACTGGTTCAACAGTGCCATTAGTAAATCTCACACCAACTGGTTCAACAGTGCCATTAGTACATCTCACACCAACTGGTTCAACAGTGCCATTAGTACATCTAACACCAACTGGTTCAACAATGCCATTAGTACATCTCACACCAACTGGTTCAACAGTGCCATTAGTACATCTCACACCAACTGGTTCAACAGTGACATTAGTACATCTCACACCAACTGGGTCAACAGTGCCATTAGTACATCTCACACCAACTGGTTCAACAGTGCCATTAGTACATCTCACACCAACTGGTTCAACAGTGCCATTAGTACATCTCACACCAACTGGTTCAACAGTGCCATTAGTACATCTCACACCAACTGGTTCAACAGTGCCATTAGTAAATCTCACACCAACTGGTTCAACAGTGCCATTAGTACATCTCACACCAACTGGTTCAACAGTGCAATTAGTACATCTCACACCAACTGGTTCAACAGTGCCATTAGTACATCTCACACCAACTGGTTCAACAGTGCCATTATTACATCTCACACCAACTGGTTCAACAGTGCCATTATTACATCTCACACCAACTGGTTCAACAGTGCCATTAGTACATCTCACACCAACTGGGTCAACAGTGCCATTAGTACATCTCACACCAACTGGGTCAACAGTGCCATTAGTACATCTCACACCAACTGGTTCAACAGTGCCATTAGTACATCTCACACCAACTGGTTCAACAGTGCCATTAGTACATCTCACACCAACTGGTTCAACAGTGCCATTAGTACATCTTACATCAACTGGTTTAACAGTGCCATTAGTACATCTCACACCAACTGGTTCAACAGTGCCATTAGTACATCTCACACCAACTGGTTCAACAGTGCCATTAGTACATCTCACACCAACTGGTTCAACAGTGCCATTAGTACATCTCACACCAACTGGTTCAACAGTGCCATTAGTAAATCTCACACCAACTGGTTCAACAGTGGCCATTAGTACATCTCACACCAACTGGTTCAACAGTGCCATTAGTACATCTCACACCAACTGGTTCAACAGTGCCATTAGTACATCTCACACCAACTGGTTCAACAGTGCCATTAGTACATCTCACACCAACTGGTTTAACAGTGCCATTAGTACATCTCACACCAACTGGTTCAACAGTGCCATTAGTACATCTCACACCAACTGGTTCAACAGTGCCATTAGTAAGTCTCACAACAACTGGTTCAACAGTGCCATTAGTAAGTCTCACACCAACTGGTTCAACAGTGCCATTAGTACATCTCACACCAACTAAGTCAACAGTGCCATTAGTACATCTCACACCAACTGGTTCAACAGTGCCATTAGTACATCTTACATCAACTGGTTCAACAGTGCCATTAGTACATCTCACACCAACTGGTTCAACAGTGCCATTAGTACATCTCTCACCAACTGGTTCAACAGTGGCCATTAGTACATCTCACACCAACTGGTTCAACAGTGCCATTAGTACATCTCAAACCAACTGATTTAACAGTGCCATTAGTACATCTTACACCAACTGGGTCAACAGTGCCATTAGTACATCTCACACCAACTGGTTCAACAGTGCCATTAGTACATCTAACACCAACTGGTTCAACAGTGCCATTAGTACATCTCACACCAACTGGTTCAACAGTGCCATTAGTTTATCTCACACCAACTGGTTCAACAGTGCCATTAGTAAATCTCACACCAACTGGTTCAACAGTGCCATTAGTAAATCTCACACCAACTGGTTCAACAGTGCCATTAGTACATCTCACACCAACTGGTTCAACAGTGCCATTAGTACATCTAACACCAACTGGTTCAACAATGCCATTAGTACATCTCACACCAACTGGTTCAACAGTGCCATTAGTACATCTCACACCAACTGGTTCAACAGTGCCATTAGTACATCTCACACCAACTGGTTCAACAGTGCCATTAGTACATCTCACACCAACTGGTTCAACAGTGCCATTAGTACATCTCACACCAACTGGTTCAACAGTGCCATTAGTACATCTCACACCAACTGGTTCAACAGTGCCATTAGTACATCTCACACCAACTGGTTCAACAGTGCCATTAGTAAATCTCACACCAACTGGTTCAACAGTGCCATTAGTACATCTCACACCAACTGGTTCAACAGTGCCATTAGTACATCTCACACCAACTGGTTCAACAGTGCCATTAGTAAATCTCACACCAACTGGTTCAACAGTGCCATTAGTACATCTCACACCAACTGGTTCAACAGTGCCATTATTACATCTCACACCAACTGGTTCAACAGTGCCATTAGTACATCTCACGACAACTGGTTCAACAGTGCCATTAGTACATCTCACACCAACTGGGTCAACAGTGCCATTAGTACATCTCACACCAACTGGGTCAACAGTGCCATTAGTACATCTCACACCAACTGGTTCAACAGTGCCATTAGTACATCTCACACCAACTGGTTCAACAGTGCCATTAGTTTATCTCACACCAACAGGTTTAACAGTGCCATTAGTACATCTCACTTCAACTGTGTCAACAGTGCCATTAGTACATCTCACACCAACTGGTTCAACAGTGCCATTAGTACATCTCACACCAACTGGTTCAACAGTGCCATTAGTTTATCTCACACCAACTGGTTCAACAGTGCCATTAGTAAATCTCACACCAACTGGTTCAACAGTGCCATTAGTAAATCTCACACCAACTGGTTCAACAGTGCCATTAGTACATCTCACACCAACTGGTTCAACAGTGCCATTAGTACATCTAACACCAACTGGTTCAACAATGCCATTAGTACATCTCACACCAACTGGTTCAACAGTGCCATTAGTACATCTCACACCAACTGGTTCAACAGTGCCATTAGTACATCTCACACCAACTGGGTCAACAGTGCCATTAGTACATCTCACACCAACTGGTTCAACAGTGCCATTAGTACATCTCACACCAACTGGTTCAACAGTGCCATTAGTACATCTCACACCAACTGGTTCAACAGTACCATTAGTACATCTCACACCAACTGGTTCAACAGTGCCATTAGTAAATCTCACACCAACTGGTTCAACAGTGCCATTAGTACATCTCACACCAACTGGTTCAACAGTGCAATTAGTACATCTCACACCAACTGGTTCAACAGTGCCATTAGTAAATCTCACACCAACTGGTTCAACAGTGCCATTAGTACATCTCACACCAACTGGTTCAACAGTGCCATTATTACATCTCACACCAACTGGTTCAACAGTGCCATTAGTACATCTCACGACAACTGGTTCAACAGTGCCATTAGTACATCTCACACCAACTGGGTCAACAGTGCCATTAGTACATCTCACACCAACTGGGTCAACAGTGCCATTAGTACATCTCACACCAACTGGTTCAACAGTGCCATTAGTACATCTCACACCAACTGGTTCAACAGTGCCATTAGTTTATCTCACACCAACAGGTTTAACAGTGCCATTAGTACATCTCACTTCAACTGTGTCAACAGTGCCATTAGTACATATCACACCAACTGGTTCAACAGTGCCATTAGTACATCTCACACCAACTGGTTCAACAGTGGCCATTAGTACATCTCACACCAACTGGTTCAACAGTGCCATTAGTACATCTCACACCAACTGGTTCAACAGTGCCATTAGTACATCTCACACCAACTGGTTCAACAGTGCCATTAGTACATCTCACACCAACTGGTTCAACAGTGCCATTAGTACATCTCACACCAACTGGTTCAACAGTGCCATTAGTACATCTCACACCAACTGGTTCAACAGTGCCATTAGTACATCTCACACCAACTGGTTCAACAGTGCCATTAGTACATCTCACACCAACTGGTTCAACAGTGCCATTAGTACATCTCACACCAACTGGTTCAACAGTGCCATTAGTACATCTCACACCAACTGGTTCAACAGTGCCATTAGTACATCTCACACCAACTGGTTCAACAGTGGCCATTAGTACATCTCACACCAACTGGTTCAACAGTGCCTTTAGTACATCTCACACCAACTGGTTCAACAGTGCCTTTAGTACATCTCACACCAACTGGTTCAACAGTGCCTTTAGTACATCTCACACCAACTGGGTCAACAGTGCCATTAGTACATCTCACACCAACTGGTTCAACAGTGCCATTAGTATATCTCACACCAACTGGTTCAACAGTGCCATTAGTACATCTCACACCAACTGGTTCAACAGTGCCTTTAGTACATCTACACCAACTGGTTCAACAGTGCCATTAGTACATCTCACACCAACTGGGTCAACAGTGCCATTAGTATATCTCACACCAACTGGTTCAACAGTGCCATTAGTATATCTCACACCAACTGGTTCAACAGTGCCATTAGTACATCTCACACCAACTGGTTCAACAGTGCCATTAGTACATCTCACACCAACTGCGTAAAAACCACCGGTGCTCGAACCCTCTATCTGCATCATGCCATTCTTTTTCAACTTAACCACCACGTTTCTGATCACCCCTTTCAGTGCATCGATTTATATATATATATATATATATATATATATATATATATATATATATATATATATCCCATAAATTAGATATTTTTAGGAACACCAATTTGAGAACATAATATATAGACCTTGATTGAACAAGTGAAACAAAAAAAAAATAGTAAAAAGGGAAACAAATTCTTAAAGAGGAAATGTATTGACTAACCAGAAGGTTTAGATGGAACAAAATTGAGCTTTCGACACTTGCTGTGGATGTTGTAGCCATCCTCAGCTACATAGACATATTCCACTAGCACTTGGTCCTTAGACAGAAATAGTTTTATTTTTAACGGTAGCACAAGTGGGTAGAACTTATAATAAAATAAAGTATGTAGGCTTTTCTGTAGTAAAAATAGATATTAATTACATAGACCATATATGTCTTGCGTGTATGTGTTCTGCAGGTATCTGTATACTTATTTTAATACATACACACACACACTAAATCTTGTGAGTCCATATAAAAATTATGTAAAAAAAAATAATGAATCATTTTTTTTTAAATTACAGTAAAGAAAGGAATGGTTTTGTAAAGAAATTAAGGGTTTTGTAAAGTAAGTAATGGTTTTGTATTGAACTTAATTTGCCTGTTAAGGCTTTGAGGCTCTGTATCTACTGCATTATCTCTTTATAGGCTGGTCTCATTATCTGTATGTATGTCTGCTTGTCTCATTATCTGTATGGATGTCTGACTGTTTCCTTATCTGTATGGATGTCTGCTTGTCTAATTATCTGTATGGATGTCTGCTTATCTCATTATCTGTATGGATGTCTGCTTGTCTCATCTGTATGCATGTATGCTTGTCTCATTATCTACATACATGTCTGCTTGTCTCATTATCTGTATAGATGTCTGTTTGTCTCATTATCTGTATGAATGTCTTCTTGTCTCATTATCTGTTTGGATGTCTACTTGTCTCATTATCTGTGTGGATGTCGTTTTGTCTCATTATCTGTTTGGATGTCTGCTTGTCTCATTATCTGTATGGATGTCTGCAAGTCTCATTATCTGTTTGGATGTCTGCTTGTCTCATTATCTGTATGGATGTCTGCTTGTCTCATTATCTGTATGGATGTCTGCTTGTCTCATTATCTGTATGGATGTCTGCTTGTCTCATTATCTGTATGAATGTCTGCTTGTCTCATTATCTGTTTGGATGTCTGCTTGTCTCATTATCTGTTTGGATGTCTGCTTGTCTCATTATCTATATGGATGTCTGCTTGTCTCATTATCTGTTTGGATGTCTACTTGTCTCATTATCTGTGTGGATGTTGTTTTGTCTCATTATCTGTTTGGATGTCTGCTTGTCTCATTATCTGTATGGATGTCTGCTTGTCTCATTATCTGTATGGATGTCTGCTTGTCTCATTATCTGTATGGATGTCTGCTTGTCTCATTATCTGTATGGATGTCTGCTTGTCTCATTATCTGTTTGCATGTCTTCTTTTACTCCTTATCTGTATGCACGTCTGCTTGTCAGCTTATTTGTATGCATGTCTGCCTGTCAACATATATGTTTACATGTCTGCTTGTTTAGCTTATCTGTTTGCATGTATGCTTGTCTGCATGTATGCCTGCTTGTATGACTGTCTGTCTGCATGTCGGTACGTAATTGTATTTGTTTGAAATTTATTCTAGATAGGTATACAGATGTATATTCTTCATTATAGAGTTTACATTTCCGATATTGTCGTTTCAGTCCTTTAAAAAGTATAATCTAAGTACTTTGAATGTGTTTCCTTACCTCTGGTATAGGTAGTCCTAGAACGAAAGCTGAATGGACAACCTTATTGAATCTCCAGGTACTAGGTTCTCCCATTGTGAGCTTTAGATTCTGGCTGCTGCAATACAATGAAAGAGAGAAATAGTTTAACCAACATTA
Organism: Bulinus truncatus; assembly: GCA_021962125.1. Taxonomy (NCBI): domain Eukaryota; kingdom Metazoa; phylum Mollusca; class Gastropoda; family Planorbidae; genus Bulinus; species Bulinus truncatus. The sequence goes on from JAGDYQ010000104.1 coordinate 61,516, forward strand.
CAAGTATGAACTACATGCAGGCCTATATTTAAAATCTTACGGTGACTATACCTGATATAAAAAAACCATGGCACAATCTCTAAATTAAAACATCTTGCGGTAATAAACAAATGGAGAATTGAAAAGAACTTGGTCCGTATGTGCTGCTGATTCATATGTATTGCTATGTATTGATATGTATTGCTATGTATTGATATGTATTTATATGTATTGATATGTATTGATAACACATTTGTACCAAAATGTCGGAGCCATTATTATGCATGGACCAATTGGTTGACTCCCTCCCCCCCTCCCCCCCCTACCCCAACTACCAATAGTAACTAAGTCCGTGTAAATTCTTATACAATTTAATGCTATCAGGGCTCAAACGTGTACTTATTGCCTGGTGCAGGGAGGAACTTGCTTATACTTATGGTCAGCAGTGGCCAAGGCCATGTAGCTACTACATTTTCGGCGTGTGGCTGTGTTTGTTACCAAATCTTGTAACTCAATTTCGGATCTGTTGCAATTTAGTGAGATGGCTCGAAATTGGCGCATTCGTAGACTCTACATAACAATACATGATTTTAGTGATTTTGAGTTCATGAATTAAAAGCTTGTAGAATTACGAAACTAATATTGCTGTTACGAAACTAATATTGCTGTTTAGAAAAGCTTATAACGGGGGAACAGTTGTATTGAGATTATCATGTCCCAAAAAAAAAAGAAACCTACCATCGATGCATAAAAGCGCAAATTAGTGAAGCTATTATAAGTCTTAAATAGACTTGCCAAATTTATTAAATTATATTAAAGTATACAAACATTTAACCTTTTCAAAACTAAAAAGGATAAAATACAAAATAATTTTTAAAAAACTTAAAAAAAAAAATGAAAGCTTTTATTAAAAAAATGCACACAAAAGTAAAAAAAAAATAATTCATTGTATCATAAAAATGTGCATATAAATTATCATCATCTAATTTCAAAGCGTGGGTGAATGAAATGTCCTGTAATAAATCTGTATTTAAATTAGTTGATAAGTATCGATAAAGAAAAAAAAATATAACCTTCGTGGGTCCCGGGAAGAACTCTAAAAATGCCGCCCCATTGTCGTACCGTATTCATTCCTGACATTAGTGACTCAAAATTGACATTATCTTTAATATATTTTCCCTGAATACTGAATTTTTATAAATATTTGTATGATCTAAGGAATTATTATTTTGCTTTTTAGTGTATTTTAATAAAAAGCTTATTTTCAAAAAGGTATTTTATTTATTTTTTAACTTAACTCGAAAGAGATTTCTTAGGTAGGTACATTCTATAGATATACAGTTCTTAATATCTTTGGGAGATTCTTATATAATGCCCCACAAAATATATTTTCCCTGTAGCACTGTATAAAGCCCATTCATTTTCAAATATTTCGATACAGAATTAATGAAAAAGAAATTTACATTTTTATTTTGGCGAAAACCTGTTGGGGGGTTGATGATTAAAAGATTGCAATCTCCCCCTTAAATAAAACAGTCAAAACAATCCATTGATTTCCACGCTGATATAAGACTAATTAATAAACTATACATTCTAATCAAGACAGTTGGCCCACTTTTTTTTTTATTTCAACCGGCGACCCAGACACAAACTAACAACGCAATATTTCCATTAGGGTCTGGGTCCTTAAAATTCAATTCAGAGGAAATCAAGTGATGAAACATGGGCCCAAGCAGCAGTACAATACAAACGATCCTCATTAAGAGAAACACACACACAAAAACTGACTAAACGATTGGACAGTTGCAGTAGTTCTCAAAGTGTGGGTCGCAATAAGATTTACATTTATGGTTAAAAGATCGAGAATCTATTTATGTGAAATTACAATTCTTTGTCTTTATATGTTACAAAACGTAAAGGTTATAAATATGGATAAGTAAAACGGAAAATCTATTTTTAGAATTAATGACGCTTTTAAAGTTTTTTTTTTTTTTACAGTTTATCAGAGTGGGTCACCAAGTGTTAAAATTTGAAAACCACTATTATAGTGCATCGTTTGTCACTGAAAAAGCCATCATTTTAGATAGGCCTAAATACATAATACTCATCACTGATTCTCACAACGGAAATGCAGCCTCATGTAGGTTGATGTATATCCACTGTTAACATTTTTTTTATAAATCCAGAATGACACGGCTTTAGTTAAGATTGTACACTAATACCTCAAAATACGAAAGCCTAAACTCAAACAACTTGGAATTCAAACCAAAAAAATGTTTTTTCCACAATGTTGTCGATGCTGATTATAATTTTTTTTAATGTGTAGCAGTCTAGTAAAAAAATCAATCTATATAATGTATATAGAAACAAGTAATTTGTAACTCGAATCATTCGGAGCTAGAAGGGTTTACATGAATTAATTCAATTCGAATCAAGAGGTATAATGATATTTAAACACACATTTCATATCGATACATCAATCTTTGTTTCTGATTTTAATTGGAGGACATTCAAATAGTATATGTCCAAAAAGTTGCGCTTTTTTTAACACGTAGTATTTCTGGTCTATTTGTCAGCCATATTTCATTTTTTTTACCTGTTGTCAGAAAAGGGTTAGACTGTAGGGGGAAAATGTAGGGAAAAGATCTTTGTTGTTTTTTTTTGTTTTTTTTTTCAAAAAGTGGGAAACGTTCGGCTCCAAAATAACCGAAACAAAATACAATTTAAAAAGTAAAAAAAAAACACCATAAGTTGTTAGGAAAGAGAAAACATTACTGTTTCCCCCCAGCGTGTGTCAGTTTCTAATTTATCTGTTTCTACTTCCCAGACACTCTGACGTCACTTTTATTTTGTTTCTGTTAAGAGATGAATGACTTTCAAAGTTGAGTATTTGCCAGAAAATACAACAGAAAATTGTAACCTACTGACATTGTCACCCTGTTACACATCTTTAAAACAATAACTTCATGTAGCTACGTCACACACATGCATAAGTCTAAGTAATTACACATGGATATATAATCTATTTGGGTGATTCGGTGGTGTTTTGGTTGTGAACTCAGTCTGAATGCTGTAGTTTTCGAGATGTTTCAGGTCATGGTGTAAGTATCTCGCTATATACACCGTGGTACCTCCAAGGCCATTGCACTACTGGTTAAGGCCGGGAATGAAAGAAGGGCATCATAAAAACCGTCCCATTAGTGGTTTACAGTATCTAAGAGATTTCATCTCATCCTTACAGGGTATTAACACATCATCTACCTGTCTATCTTAAAAAAAATTACAATTTGCGCAAACTTTGAATCCAAAATTGTAGCTACATTCTAAAGAGTAGGTACACATTAATGCAATAAGCTAATGTCAGTTAGTGTTTGTAAACTTTTACCATTAGGTTTATAGTTTTATCTCAGACAGTTGATTTTATCCGTGGTCCACACATTTTCACGCCATTATTTCATTACTTAAATTCACTATTTCAAACGACACGATGTGAAATATCAACTTTTAAAATTACTGTCTACCTGCGACCAACTACACGAAGTGACATGTCATCTTCAAATGTATTGTCTACCTACAACCCGCGACACGATGTGACATGTCATCTTCAAATGTATTGTCTACCTACAACCCGCTACACGATGTGACATGTCATCTTCAAATGTATTGTCTACCTACAACCCACTGCACGATGTGACATGTCATCTTCGAATGTATTGTATACCTACAACCCACTACACGATGTGACATGTCATCTTCGAATGTATTGTATACCTACAACCCACTACACGATGTGACATGTCATCTTCAAATGACTTGTCTACCTACAACCCACTGAAGCATTTTACTTCTGAAGTCAGAGCCATTCTTATGGATAGTCTACATGGCAGAGAATCTTCTTCCAGTACATATTCCTGATGCGTTCAGATACTCTAGTCTAGCTCCCCCTTCCTCTACATATTTACAAATCTGCGTAGGGCCCTGGAATATCTGCCCACAACTGAGGCATCAGATGAAGCAGAGCCTCAATCTCCAAGCCTCCAATTATAGCACCAGCCTCAGGGACACTGAGCCAGCAATAACACAAGAGATCAAGTTACACAGCTCACACTGGATACTTCCATTTCACATGTATTGATGTTCAAGAATGTTTATTGACACCCCCCCCCTTCCCAATGATCTTGGCGGGGTAGGTTTCACGATAAACTTGAAAAAAATGTTAGATGCTAGTAAAATTGTAGAAAGCTTGTAGACGAAAATATACTTGTTAGTAAATATAGGCAACAAGAAAGGCGCGGGGAGGATGGGAAGGGGGCGATTTGCTTTATTATTTGAGGAGGGACTACATGAAACACATTGACGGATTGACAGATTCAAACAAACATAGTTTGTAGATCAATTGATTAAAAAAAAACGACACATAGAAGACAGATGACTGAATAATAAACATATATATATACTGCACATTTAGTAAAAAAAAAAGATATTTCGAAAGTGACTGAGGCCCTCCAAGGCTTTGGGCCCCTGTTAAATGTTCGGGTTGCCCCCCGCCTTAAGGCGATCCTGCTGTGAACGTCAAATGATGATATTCTTGGTTAAAACGTTCTATCTAGACACAACCAGACACACATATGAATATATTTTTATATAAAAATGAATTTTTATATCCAAGGCTTTTTCTATTATTCTATTGAGGTCAGATAATACAGGACCAGAATATATATAGTTGTTTTGTTATTGTTGGTATTTCACTATATTGACACCAGAAATTGTCCAGATATTGGGCAGTGGTGATTTGCTCTTTTACATTGTGTAATAAAATATCGATCATATTAAATCCATATATTTATTTCTGGACTAAGGTATAAATTATTTACACTGATCAACGGAAGGGTGTTTTTTAAAAATATTTTTCTTGTTTACAATGCAAAAAGTATTCCAGAAAAAAAAACAGCTAACATGCTTGTGTAAATAAGTTCTTTAAATGTTAGCGATTTATGTCAAGCTAAGAGCTCAGTTGAATAAATGCGTCCACGTTTAGACCGATAAACTGCAGTACAAAATATTGCACATAGGTCATAAAATATCACATCACGTACCTATATGTTTTGTGTTATCCAACGTTACAGTGTCAACCCTATAGTAGCCATTGTCATCTGTCGAAATGATGGAATTATCCACAACTGTCAATAAAAGGTCAGATTCCAATCGGTAGTGACCATAGTCTGGGATGGCCCCAATATTAGCACTGCACGCATGCGCATAGCGGGCATTCTGTGGAAGCCAGACTTTAATAGACCAGCTGGAACCGTGAGCGGAAAACTGCGATTGCTGGAATTTATGACCATTTAAAAAAATGTTACTGTATTTGAAGATCAACTTATTGTTAAATACACAACATTTTTAAAAAAAACCTTGGTAAAAACAAAGAAAATATTCATGTGAACTAAGAAATGTTTTACAAATTATTACCCTTTATTTTATTTTTAATTTAGAAATATGTCATATAAAGTCATAGTAACCAGATGACATATATGTATCACAGCTATGCCACCATGGGACAAAACTTTGTGTTCACGTTTATCAAGCAGTTCAGTTGGAAATATCGAAGATTTCTTCAAAGCATTTTAAACAAACGTTATTGTCAACATTACAATCAGGGATACATTTCTATCGGGTATTTCACATCTATTATATCTTTCTGAAAATTTCCAACAAAGGCATTATACTATTAGTCTTACCATATTTTAAAATATGAATATGTCTGCCTCAAATGTGTCATTTCTTACAGTAGTGTTCTAATGAATTTTAGTATTATTACTATCACACACACACATATTATTCATGTCACACATTACTATCACAAATAACATATTGCTAGCTGTCACACACATAGTATTTTGCATCTTGCAATATTAACTCAAGTCACACATTACTGTCACACACAAATTACAATACTGTCACACACATATTACTAGCTGTCACACACATATTACTAACTGCCACACACACACATTACATTACTGTCACACACAAATTTCTAACTGTCTTACACGTATTATATAGGTGTCACACAAATATTACTAACTGCCACACACAAATTACAATGCTGTCACACACATATTTACCGCTGTCACACACATATTACTTACTGTCACACATACATTTCTGTCATACACGTATAACATAGCTGTCACACACATATTACTAACAGCCACACACAGAATTACATTACTGTCACACACAAATTTCTAACTGTCATACACTATAACATAGCTGTCATACACATATTACTTACTGTCACACACATATTTACCGCTGTCACACACAAATGTATCACTGTCACACACATATTACGGGCTGTCACACACATATTACTTTAATCTACACACATATTACTTCATTACTTTAAGCCACACACACACACACACAAACAAAATCTTTGTGTACTTGTACATTACGCCAAATTATTTTGAAAGTTAACGACAAAATCTCAACATCATCTCTTTGGTTGGAAGGACTGGCTAACAAGGAAACATGTTGTGAATGAGACGTTCAGTTCTCATCTGCCAGTGCTTGACGTCTGCTAGGTCAGTGACGAGTCGTATCGAGCAGAAATCAATTCCATCTCGTGAGCTGAGAAACTATCGACCCAGCGTAAAGAAGGTGAAGGACATTTTAGAAAAAAAATATGTTGAGCTGTTGTTAGACTTGTTTCAAAATTTAATGTATATATTGTGTAAATTCAATATTAAAGCTTCAAGTCTATGGTCTGTATGACGTACATTGTTTCAATATAGACCAGTGGTTGTAAACTTCTTTTTCAAGTCGTCACCCTATTTTATAAAAGCAAAACAAATTGATGCGTGACTCACAATTTATTATTATTATTAGTTTTTCAATTCCTTATGGAATTGGTAGACATATATGTGCATATTTGTTAACACTGGTAGACATATATTTACATATTTGTTAACACTGGTAGACATATATGTACATATATTTTAACACGTCAAGTGTATATGACCACGATAGAGAAGGAAAACAAAAAGTTAACAGATCCCAAGTGAATTCTCAATCTATGTGAAAGTAACCACTGTTGTGATTTACGTAACCACTGTTGTGATTTACGTAACCACTGTTGTGATTTACGTAACCACTGTTGTGATTTACGTAACCACTGTTGTGATTTAAGTATTTTCATCTATAAGCTTTTAGGTCAAATATTCAGCCTGCATACGTTAATGTCTGTTTGTAACTTGTATCATTACACTATGATGATGGTTTTTTTTCCCTTTTGCTTCCGTCGGACACAAGTCTGTTAATTTGAGGATCAGCCGCATTGCAAGTCACAGAGGTCAGCCACACTACAGGACATTTACACAGAATCAGCCACACTGAATGATATTTACACAGAATCAGCCACACTGCAGGACATTTACACAGAATCAGCCACACTGAAAGACATTTACACAGAATCAGCCACACTGAAAGACATTTACACAGAATCAGCCACACTGCAGGACATTTACACAGAATCAGCCACACTGCAGGACATTTACACAGAATCAGCCACACTGAAAGACATTTACACAGAATCAGCCACACTGAAAGACATTTACACAGAATCTGCCACACTGCAGGACATTTGCACAGAATCAGCCACACGACAGGACATTTATACGTAATCAGCCACACTGCACGATAGTCAGAATCTGCCAGACTGCAGGACATTTACACAGAATCAGCCACACTGCAGGACATTTACACAGAATCAGCCAAACTGCAGGACATTTATACAGAATCAGCCACACTGCACGATAGTCAGAATCTGCCACACTGCAGGACATTTACACAGAATCAGCCACACTGCACGACATTTATACAATGTGAGAAAAAAATATTTTTTTTTAGAAGATGCTCATAGAATACATAGCAGCGACAACATTGATAGGATGGAAGACAAAAGCTGACGAGACTGCTTGAAAATACAAACCGAAAAAATAAAAATGAACTTTTCTGATAAATAAATAATCTATACATCAGATGGTGGGCGGGGCGGGTGGTGTACTGCTTATATTTTAGTAATAATTTGAAAAAATATTTGTTTGATTTATTGAATAAATTTTTTTCTTTTACTTTGCAGTGCAATTTAAGAAAAAAAAATATTTTGAGAAAAAAATTTAATTAGTTATTGTACATACAATAATAAGAACTTAATCTCTGTTTCCATCACATACACACTCACACACACACATACATACATACACACATACACACACACACATGAAATCTTATTTTTAACATCCAGTCAAGCTAAACATCAAATCAAACAACACATCAAACTACACATCAAACCAAACGAACATGCACACTCATTCAGCGGAAATTCCTTTCTGGTTTCATAAGTTTCTATAAACTATGTCACAACCTCATAGGAACCTAATAAAAACCCGGAATCAAATGTAAATAACCGAAAAGCAGGGTTAGGGTTTTATGCAGAAATATCGATGCATTAGTGGATATAGATTGTCAACTTATTTAGGTTTGGTGAGCCTTAGTGTGTGTCTCGGGCTAGGCGTAGGTTAATTTTGGTCTCCAATATCAGACGCCAGTGACGTATGTTTACTCAAAGTGTGAGAAACAAAGGCATGTGTCCGTGGTGACTCCACTATAACTAGCTGCCCCGACAAAGGTAGATATATATACAAAGAACTATGTTGCTTTTTTTACTCTTTGGTTAGAAGCGGACTAAGGTCGTTAGTGGGTCAAGTGACAGAAGATTTGTTTAGTTTTTTAAACAAAAAAAAAAAACAACAACAATAATTGGGGACAATAAATAGAAGCAATTTTTTTTATATACCGGGTAATTAATTAGCCAAATTTTCTCTTAATGTGAAAGGATAGTAAATGTCTTGAGAAACGGATCTTGCTGTATCTCAGAGTGGTCAGGAATAATATATAAAATAATAAGTTAGCTGTAACTCAAGAGTGGTCAAGAATACTATATAAAATAATAAGTTAGCTGTAACTCAAGAGTGGTCAAGAATACTATATAAAATAATAAGTTATCTGTAACTCAAGAGTGGTCAAGAATACTATATAAAATAATAAGTTAGCTGTAACTCACAGTGGTCAAGAATACTATATAAAATAAGAAGTTAGATCAACATAGCTTACTGAACTAAAAGGTTCAAACTTATCTCAAGGGTTCTCAATTGAGCTTGTTGTACCCTAGAGCACGTTATTGTCATCATAAATGTCTCCATTCAATGTGAGATTTTATTTTACACAATTGGATTACTTTCGTTAAATTTAATTGTCATCAGAGGTCACTCCAGACCTGTCCAAGTTGCCATGATGCCGTGAGGTACATGTTTGATAGAAATAACTCAGAAATCGGTGTTTAAAACTGTACAAATTATGACAGAGATATGACTGTTTAGTAGAAGCATTTCCTAGAAAGACACATTTAGAAGATAGACACATTTAGTAGACAGACACATTTAGTTGACACATTTAGTAGACACATTTAGAAGATAGACACATTTAGTAGATAGACACATTTAGTAGTCACATTTAGTTGACACATTTAGTAGACACATTTAGTTGACACATTTAGAAGATAGACACATTTAGTAGACACATTTAGAAGATAAACACATTTAGTAGATAGACACATTTAGTAGTCACATTTAGTTGACACATTTAGTAGACACATTTAGAAGATAGACACATTTAGTAGACAGACACATTTAGTAGTCACATTTAGTTGACACATTTAGTAGACACATTTAGAAGGCAGACACATTTAGTAGACAGACACATTTAGTAGTCACATTTAGTTGACACATTTAGTAGACACATTTAGAAGGCAGACACATTTAGTAGACAGACACATTTAGTAGACATACACATTTAGTAGGCAGACATATTTAGTGAACACATTTAGTAGACACATTTAGTAGACACATTTAGTAGACAGACACATTTAGTAGACATATTTAGTAAACAGACACATTTAGTAGACATATTTAGTAAACAGACATATTTAGTAGACATATTTAGTAAACAGACACATTTAGTAGACATATTTAGTAAACAGACATATTTAGTAGACATATTTAGTAAACAGACACATTTAGTAGACATATTTAGTAAACAGTCACATTTAGTAGACATATTTTGTAAACAGTCACATTTAGTAGACATACCAGGCCCGTAGCCAGGTCAAAGTAAGCAGGGAGGCACCAATACCCAGCAAGGGGGCACCTTCTCATTTTAGTTACTTTTTCTTTATTTTTTCCTCTTTTTCTTCTTTTTTAAGCGCGGGGGGGGCACTCTACACCTAGCGGGGGAGGGCACTCTACACCTAGCGGGGGGGCACTCTACACCTAGCGAGGGGGGCACTCTACACCTAGCGGGAGGGCACGGCCCCCAGTGCCACCCCTCCTTGGCTACGTGGCAGAGACAGACACGTTTAGTAAACAAACACATTTAGTAGACAGACACAATTAGTAGACAGACACAATTAGTAGACAGACACGTTTAGTAAACAGTCTATTTTAGTAGAAAGAAATGGATTAATTTAATTTAAAGAAAATAAATCAAATATGCAGTATTACAGTAAAAACTGTTATTTTATTTTTACTTTTTTTTTTTTTCAGATAGCAGTCAGTAGATGAACTTACAGTAACAGCTACATAGGTGTGTCACAGAATGATGCTAATTTAAATTTGTGACCACCAGTATCTACTCAATTATAAATAGTTTCACTATCTCTAAAAAAAATTAAGGCAAGCTTTTTATTTACCCATGTTATTTTTTTTTCTTCTGAGTTACAGCCTTCACAAATACATATTATGTTCAGTACAAACGAATCATAATTGTCAATATAGTTCTGATTTCACTAATTTCACTTATACTGTAATCGTGTCACTATTTCGCAAGAGTAAAGAGCAGACTCTTAACAAAAACTCAATTTTCTCTAATATAACTTTCATGTACCCAACAGTTTGATTTAAGCCAAAACACAATTACCCACTGACGATTTTTTTTTTTTTAAATTTCGCTCTACAAAAAAAATTCTGGCCACCACACGAGATGTCATATGAAATCAGAATCGATAATGATGAATTTATTCACGAGAAATCGGTCGCCTCTTGTATCCCTCAGCATAGCCTCACGGGCAAGTGGAATCGATTATATGCATTTTTTTTTAAAGTAAAATATTCCGAGGTCGTTTAGATCGCCCTTTAAGGGTTTGCCAGATAGTGTCTTATTTAGTTCAGATGGGATGTTGTGTCACTTTTACTTTCTTCTCTCAAAATAATGCTTAGAGTGTACATTTTTCATCTCGTATGACTGTGACTTTATTGACTTGGCACTGACGTGTAGTGTGTGTGTCCGTACGTAGTCTGTCAGCAAACATATAGTAATGAAGTTAATGCATGGATTGGTATCTCCACTTTCAATGTTTTGGTTTTGGTTTGTTTTTGTCGTGGGATGTAGGCAACTCTCAATAATCTTTCACCCATGGTCCAACCATAAATTTGAAAACTGATTGAGTCTGACATTCTGAGTGATATTGACATTCTGTACAGATTCAACTTTGAACTCCTTGTTATCGTTTCCATACAGAGAAGTTCTGAAGTCATTGCGGGCCATAAGAGGAGTGGTTGGGGGGGGGGGAGGTGGAGGAAGGGTATTCAGAAGTATCTGTCGAAACCTTCTTAACATCAAATTTCAATACTCACTAATACCATTGGGGGGGGGGGTAAGTCAGCCGTTAGGAGGGGGGGGTGTTGAGGAAGGAGTTCTAAGCATTGTTTTGTACTCCGCGGTCCAACTTGATGTAAAGAAAGTATTTTTTTTTGTTTTATTTTATTATCTTTCTTTCCAATCCTGTGCTCAGACCATATCAGATGGTCATGAATGTTAATGACAGTATTACTTGCACTTTCTAGAAACGTCAGAATCGTATTTCATTTCATGGAGTGCTCCTAATAATCTGGAGATGGGAAAAAGGAGGGGGGGGGGGTAATTTATGCTGTCTTATATGTTACAAACATGCCCAATGATATTCTTATTACGACCTTATCAAAATAACAGCAGTCTTCTTTGTGATACGCACGGACAATGTAAGTCCCCCCCCCCCCGGGCCAGGACATGTATAACAGTCATTTGGTTTAATTAGAACTTTATCTATTCTAAGAATCAGCTGGTAAAATGCAGTACATGTCAACTTAAATTTTGAAATCAATGTACATTTGTGTACATATCATCTTCACACCTGCCCACCCCACCCCCAGAAAACAAGCAGAACAATAACAAAATAAATAATTTGATTTCTTGGCTGAAATACAGGTCGTGACACGAGATACAGGTCGTGATACAAGATACAGGTCGTGACACGAGATACAGGTCGTGATACAAGATACATGTCGTGATACAAGATACATGTCGTGACACTAGATACAGATCATGACACAAAATAGGGTCGTGACACGAGATACAGATCATGACACCAGATACAGGCTGTGACACGAGATACAGATCATGACACTAGATGCAGGTCTTGACACACGATACAGCCCGTAACACGAGATACAGGTCGTAACACTAAATAAACAATTCCGACACTGTTATTTCTTGAGCCGAATGAGTTAGCTGTCGCCCGTAATCCAGAAAGACGAGTTAACTGTTTTTTTTTTATCTATATATATATTTCACAACTTCGAGAAGACGCATGACTATTTATAGATTGTGGAATTCCCGATACAACTCGCGACTCCGGAAAAAGAACACTATAGTGTGGAGATAGTGTGGATCACAGCAAGCGTGTTGTTTATATTGATTGATAAGTCGGCGTATTACGACGCGGGACGACTAGTTTATTTATATTTTCATTCTGTCCTGCATCACTTTCAGATGGAATTGATTCATTACAGTCAAGGACATCAACCAGAACGCCAGGTCAAAAGGACTCAGTTAATAGAAACACCTGACGACAGTTTCGCCCGTGTGGCAGTATTCAGGAGAGCTCTAATGCCTGCACCAGCCTGCAGCCTGAAAACTTTTAAAAAAGAAGCAACAGGGGATATATCTTACCTGCGGGGGTAAGTGAAACATATACGAGGGCCTTAGGGCAGGAGTTGTGAGACTATTGGAATCGCCAGACGAAGTGGGTTCTTAAATTATACAGAAGCGCCGGACCCAGAGCAAATAAAGGGTGTTATAAATTACACTGAAATAAAGGGTGTTATAGTATACACTGAAATAAAGGGTGTTATAGTATACACTGAAATAAACGGTGTTATAATATACACTGAAATAAAGGGTGTTCTAATATACACTGAAATAAATGGTGTTATAGTATACACTGAAATAAATGGTGTTATAATATACACTGAAATAAATGGTGTTATAAATTACATTGAAATAAATGGTGTTATAATATACACTGAAATAAAGGGTGTTCTAATGTACACTGAAATAAATTAAATCTATTACAAAGAAAGAGCGGACCGGATCAAGTAGCGAAACGGGACATACGTGGCCCATGGGATGTAGTTTCCCCGTGTTCGCTTAATTAAGGTGATATCCCTTACCTGTGGTGCTAGGTCAGCCGGACTCAAAGACTCTTATTTTGATTGAGTTGATTTAGTTTTAATAAACAAATACTTCATGTACCAAAGGCAGTTTATTTTTTTTATTTTTTTTACTGACTGTCGTTAGATTTCAAGGTAGAACGAAATGAAACGCTGACTGTCCTAGAGAGGTTCTTGCGTTTATGGTGTGGGGGAGGGGGGGTCTCTAAGGCAAAATTACATTTGCAAAGCAAAGGTACATTTGGTGGCCCCATGGAAAGGTACATTAGAGGCCCTAGGCAAGCATTTGGTGGCCCCATGGAAAGGTACATTAGAGGCCCTAGGCAAGCATTTGGTGGCCCCATGGAAAGGTACATTAGAGGCCCTAGGCAAGCATTTGGTGGCCCCATGGAAAGGTACATTAGAGGCCCTAGGCAAGCATTTGGTGGCCCCATGGAAAGGTACATTAGAGGCCCTAGGCAAGCATTTGGTGGCCCTCATCCATGGTAAGGTACATAAGAGGACCATAATCAAAGTGACATTTGGTGGCCTTAGGCGAAAAACGCCACCAAACTTAGATACATAAAACTAAATAACTTAGCAGTGAATCTATTGGTTTTCAATAAAAAAAAAATTAATTGACTAAGAAAAATGTAAATAAAAAGCCGAAGGAAGGATGTATAGACGAAAATTGTTCAGGATGAATCGTATAGTGAAGTGTTGTTCAATTACAGTGTCATGTTGTGCCAGATCACTCTTGACAGTGTCATGTTGTGCCAGATCACTCTTGACAGTGTCATGTTGTGCCAGATCACTCTTGACAGTGTCATGTTGTGCCAGATCACTCTTGACAGTGTCATGTTGTGCCAGATCACTCTTGACAGTGTCATGTTGTGCCAGATCACTCTTGACAGTGTCATGTTGTGCCAGATCACTCTTGATAGATCCAGTACTATTGTTCACCAATTATTTTTATTTATTTTTTAAAGTAATGATACGATGTTTATCTCTTAGATCCTATAAACCAGTGCTTCTCAAAGTGGTGGGCCGCGGCCCCCTAGGGGGCCGTGGACTGTCCGGAGGGGGGCCGTAGAATTTCGAAAAATGTGACACATAAAATATAATTAACCTAATGTATTGTATGTAAATAGTATTAATATATGTTTAAAATAAAATCTTGTTTATTTTATATGTTGCATCCTTTCACTCTTTCATTGTTAATATTAGAAAAAGCATGTATTGACTAGTAAAAGTTTGCATATAGAAGTTTAAAATTATATATTTAACAATCTAAACCAAAAAAAAAAAAACTAGGGGGGCCGCAACATATTAATTGGCGTTCCAAGGGGGGCCGTGACTTCAAAAAGTTTGAGAAGCACTGCTATAAACCACTGTTGTGACGGTTTCTGTTATTCCCTACTTTCATCTCCACAAAAGCCGATAGTGGAATGACCATGGAGGCACCAAAGGGAGACATATGTTCACGTCGGGAGTCACACACAGGCACAGGCATTGTAGACCCGACTCTCTACCAAAGCGCCACTCGTGCTACTCATACTTTAGTAATAGAAGTACCTGTACAGAAACATGTCCGCCTTGTCAAAGAAATTATTTTCTATTTTTAATTATAGTACATCAAAACCGGGAAGAAATTGTGTCACAGGGGGGGGGGGGCTACGTTGACATAGTTTATCAGGGGCATCCGAAATTCATGGCTACAGCCCTGATAGAAGTTTTTTTTTTACACCAAAATGTATTTTAACTATCTGTATGAAAGCATCTGAAAGTTTGTACACAAGTGAACCAGAACATCACACAGAATTATATTAAGGTCGGTTAAAATTTTTGGGCCCCATTTAAAAAAAAAGAAAATGCAGTGACATAAATAATCTACGTGTAAAGTTGGTGTTCCAGGCCTCTTCCACCCCAACGAATTCGGGGGGGGGGGGTCTTGCTTGGGCACGCGCCCCTGTTATATCCGCTGTTAAATTAGCCTCTGATCTGTGCTCAGCCCAACTTTTTTATTTATTTCCTAGAAAGTTAGGTTTAACTGTGCCGACTACGTCCCAAGTACTAGCAAGTCACCAGCTGACGTTGACCAGAAAATACCCACGGGAACAGCACGTCCCATCACCACCACCTCAGAACAGAGAGTCGTCTAGCGGTAGAAAATCTTTTCTGCCTTTTGTTCCTGGAGAAATGGTGCGTCCGTGCGAATAGACAACCATCAGCGGTGACCAGTCCCGTAGCGTGAAAATTGTACAGCAGGGGCCAGGCCAATAGCGGGGGGGGGGGGTGAAATAAATGTTACTAAGTAGAGCAAACAAGCAGAGGGGCCAGAAAAAACGCAGGGGAGCCCGGGTCCCCCCCCCACCGCACGCTACGGGCCTGGCGGTGACGATGGTTGACGTATTATAATGTCTTGTTGTTAATTTTTTTTGATGAACTTACAGTAACAATATGCAGGATGATTGTGCACGGTCTAGCCTTAGCCGTTTGTAGAGCATTATGGGTTCCCTCGACTCTGGGGAAAACCTGTTTGTTGGGGCCCACACGACGAGCACTAATAAGAGTGTGCTCATGCTGGGAGTGTATCAAGTTTTAAGTCAAAACATATATATATATATTACTAAAAAAAAATATGAATGCTTTGCACTGTAAATTCTATTCTTTAAAATTTTTGGTTATGTGTACGTATTTTTATTTTTATAAAAACATATAATATCAGGGTTAATTTGAATATTTCTTGTAACGTAGCTCTATATACTAGTACATACAACATCGGGGCCCATTTAACATAGGCCAAAATACTGAAACTGGGGCCCAGGTTTAACATTAACGTACATACTACAGTAGGATCCCAGGCCAAACATAGGTCCATATACTGCAATCACTAACCACTTGCGATATAAAACAAAAAGGAGGGGGGGCATACAGTGATTAATTAGGTCCACATTTATTGTTTGTCAATTAATTAGGTCCACATTTATTGTTTGTCAATTAATTAAGTCCACATTTATTGTTTATCAATTAATTAGGACCACATTTATTGTTTATCAATTAATTAGGTCCACATTTATTGTTTGTCAATTAATTAGGTCCACATTTATTGTTTATCAATTAATTAGGTACGCATTTATTGTTTACGTGATCCACCCATATAATTCATCCGCGACCCCAACATTGAGAGGCAAAAAATAATAATGATAAAGTGAAAAATGAACTAAGAGCAAAAGATAAATATAAATTAGACCTTTTTAAGTTTATCAATCGAATTCGCGATGGTGAAAAATGTATTGTCTGATATTTTCTTAATATATATATATATATATATATATATATATATATATATATATATATATATAATAAATGAATCGTTTATAATTATAAATCTATTACAGTGCACAAGAAGAAAAAGAAGAATGACAAGTGCACTTATAGATAAAGCGTAAGTCTTACAATCCAGAATTTTAATTAGTGAAGGGAGTGTTACAAGTATAAAATAACGGAAGGTTTACGTTTCATATTTGTTGTCTTTGCTAATGGCTAACAGCAGGGCCAGCCTTACGAATGGCGGGGCCCAATTTAACGGATGCTTGCGAGGCCCCCCTCTTCTAGCCTGTGACAAGAGCCATGACTGATGGTGATATCCTAAATGTAAATTGCGGGGTCCCTGGCTGTCGCGGGGCCCAATTAGGAGCAATTGGAAAATATCACACGTGGTTTCCTGTTGGGGCCAGTGGTCTCACTTAAATATATTGTAACCAGTGACCTACTTTTGTGACTTCAACTGCGATCCTCAGTAGAAAGTTTTATGTGTTCAATGTGTAGGCATGCTTAACAGATACATATTTGTCACCAAAATGGCACACTCGCGTGCCACTGGGTGCAACTTGTTAGAATAATATATAATAATACTCATTTCCAGTGTGCGTTAAATCGAAAGTAAATAATTAATACATGTACAACAGTATTCCAGTTTAAAATACAACCGTGAAAAAAATCGGATCTGCCCGAAACCAAAAAATAACCTCGCCTACCGATCAAGCATAAGGGGATATAACTCTATGCAAAGGTTTTGCAGGGTACAGCTAGTAATTTGTATAATAACAATCCAATGTTCTGCCATTTCTTAAATAATCTGCCACTGGTGCACAGCTCTTGTTCGGCAGTTAGTTTTCATCGAGTGTGGGATGGAGAGGGTAGCTGAATTAGTTTAATCAAATAAAATAATGCCATAGAATAATTATTTTTTTATTATACAACAGTAAGTGTTCAAATAAAGTAAAGGGAGATACGTACTGATGTGGAAACCTTTGTTTAGATTAAAAAGTAACGTTTATATTAAAGTAGCAATTATATGAAAGTAACTATCATATGGAAGTAACTATTGTATGAAAGTAGCAATTATATGAAAGTAACTATTATATGAAAGTAACTATTATATGAAAGTAACATTTATATGAAAGTAGCAATTATATGAAAGTAACTATTATATGAAAGTAACTATTATATGAAAGTAACTATTATATGAAAGTAACAATTATATGAAAGAAACTATTATATGAAAGTAACTATTATATGAAAGTAACATTTATATGAAAGAAACTATTATATGAAAGTAACTATTATATGAAAGTAAATATTATATGAAAGTAACTATTATATGAAGTAACTATTCAATAAAAGTAAATGTCGTGGCATTAATTTACATTACAATTATTATTTTTTAAAGAAGTAGAGTAAATGTCAGACATAAGTTAACATGTCTAACCTTTAAAATATATGTTTGTTTTTACGAAACGAAGATTTAATGAATTTAGTTGTTGCTTTTTTTTTCATTAGCTACGTCTGCTGTCAGTTTGCCAGTAACAACAAATGAGTTGTATTCAGAAAATATGTGTTGACTTATATTCTGAATTAAAATGATTGTATTGAAGGAAAAAAAATATTAAAGTAATCACAGCAACGAGTGACTTCATACTTAGATACAATCACCTTACAATGAATTATTTGTTTTAATAGTAACTGTCTTCACAATATCTAGACCTATAATCCCCTTACAATGAATGATTTCTTTAATAATAACTGTCTTCACAATATCTAGACCTATAATCACCTTACAATGAATGATTTGTTTAATAGTAACTGTCTTCACAATATCTAGACCTATAATCACCTTACAATGAATGATTTGTTTAATAGTAACTGTCTTCACAATATCTAGACCTATAATCACCTTACAATGAATGATTTGTTTAATAGTAACTGTCTTCACAATATCTAGACCTATAATCACCTTACAATGAATGATTTGTTTAATAGTAACTGTCTTCACAATATCTAGACCTATAATCACCTTACAATGAATGATTTGTTTAATAGTAACTGTCTTCACAATATCTAGACCTATAATCACCTTACAGTGAATGATTTGTTTAATAGTAACTGTCTTCACAATATCTAGACCTATACTGTCTATAAAGACATGTTTTCCTGGTGTCACATAATAGTATTGTCTATAAATACATGTTTTCATTGACTCACATAATGTAGTACTGTCTATAAAGACATGTTTTCATTGACTCACATAATGTAGTACTGTCTATAAAGACATGTTTTCATTGACTCACATAATACTGTCTATAAAGACATGTTTTCACTGACTCACATAATGTAGTACTGTCTATAAAGACATGTTTTCCTACAGACAGATCATGGCAGATTTAAACCGTAACACGCTAATGATGGAAAAGATTATGGAGTACAGAAGACACAGCCTGACAAAGAAAGAGATGAGGGGTCAAGTAGCCAGACATTACTTCCAACAGGATGGTGTCACACTGCAACACGTGAAGGATGAACTGGCCCTCGAGAAAAAGAAAAAACTGCAGGACATAGTAAGTGGACACTTCTATTGGTGGGGTGTTGCGAAATGCAAAATGTAGACTGGTTCAAGGAAAAACGAAAGAAAAATGTATTGTGTGTGTGTTTGGAGAATACATAACTGAAAACAAAAATTATTGGTAAACACTGATAAAATCGGAAAAGATAATAAAATCAGCAGCATTGTAATGTTTTTTTTTCTTTTTTGTTGAACTGACAAGTGAGGTCAAAAATGTCACTCGTCTAGAATGGACAAAGTTTAACGTGTCAATGTTGGATGTGGTTGTTGACCGTTCATAATGTTTGCCCCGAGGGACATAAATCTGTTAGATGTCCATGGACTTTGCTGGACAAACGTACGGTGACCATCTCAGCCATATTGACCAAGTCTTTAATACGGTCTTGAAACATACGTCATCCAAATACATTTTTTTCAGACATAACAATTAATGTGTTTTCACACCATTCACACATGTCACTTACGGTACTAATTTAACAGTCGGATAGAGTCATTCGACATTTATATTGAAATATGGGGGCGAAATACGAATTATTAACAAGCTGAGGAGAAGGACTAAATACAGTAAACAGTAAGTGGACATTTATGTTGGGGTCGGGGAGAAAGATATAATTGATCAAGCAAAGACAAAAAAAAAATGGCAGGATATACTTTGTAGAAATTTGTGTCAAGGGAGATGATCGGGATGATTGTACTTTGAATACAATGAATTAGAGACGGCCACTGACCTAGATACATAACTAAAAGAACAAACCAGGTCATCGTCGGTATTTGATTAAGTTGATTCACTGATCCATTCCCACACGACATTAATACAGAATGGAGTGTTTTCTTCAGTTGGAATTTGATGCTCATTGCACATTGTGTAGGGATGGGCTAACAGTTTAAAATATATAATGTATGTATTTATACACGCCAGTTGTAGGAACAAAAAAATTCTGTTGTTTCATAAACGGGAGTGGATAAAACCAGTTTATTATTTTTTTAAGGCTTCGTTGCCTCGCAAAATGACGTCATGAATATGGCATTAAAAAACAAACTATGGGGTGTTCCTCGGGTCAAGGCGCCCTTCTTCAATATCAGAGTTTCATAAAATGTGAACTTAGCTGACGCAGAAATAAGTAAAGTTTAATTTTAAAAAATTACAATTTTCTCTTTAAAAGTGGTGTACTTTTTTTTTTATTTTTTTTTTTTTTTTTACATTTCTGAATCTTTTCATGAATCAATCCATGAATCGTGAATCAATCCGTTGTAAATGTGCAGGGGACACCTGACATATGAATTAAATTTTTTTAAAAGTACATTGACAGTACTTATTGATTGATAGATTTGAGGTCCCGGGCAGGGGGGGGCAGATTGAAAAAGACAGAGTGCAAAATAAAAAAAGGTTCTTAGAAAATTCTTTTTTTTTTAAAGCCAGCCTTTGCATATTCATATTTCATCAACAGAAAGAAACATAAATAGACAAATATTTAGAAACATAATTCATCTTTCATTAGTATTAGCAAAGCACCATCGATCACTACCTGGACCAGAGATAGGCAAACATATTGAACCACATGTCACAGAAGGACTGTTAAATTTGATGGTAGGGACGTACCAACAGCACATGAATAGAATGTTCACATGAACTGATAAATTAAATGTAAATGTCTTAGATGTGAGCAATAGGATATGGATGGTGCGCGGATGGATAACAGCATGACGGCACGTTTTGACCCACGGGCTACAGTCCGCTCATGTCTGAACTAGAAGTTACAGTTTCTCAAACTTTATCAGTAAAATGAGACTATAGCTATACTTCTACACACACATTCAACATCTTTAAGTAATCTTATAACCAATATTTGGCTACTTGTTCAATCTTCTCATGTTATACCAAAGGCTACTTGTTCAATCTCCTCATGTTATACATATAGCTACTTGTTCAATCTCCTCATGTTATACATACAGCTACTTGTTCAATCTTCTCATGTTATACCTATAGCTACTTGTTCACGTCACCTCAATATTCGTTAAAACATTTTCCCCTTTGTTTTTTTTTTTAATGTTGTTCTTTTTTGTGTTCACTTTTGTTTTACTTTTACCATGATAATTTAAAAAGTCATTACATAAGTCATTACATAAGTCATTACACTAGTCATGTTTTCTAGCATCAATGCAATCAGACAATTGAACTTGACCCTGTTGCTTTCTTCTGTCACTAATTTAGAAAAGAAGAATGTCATACTACAACAAAGTTCGGAATTCAGCTAAAAGGAAATCAACAAAATCAAACAGTGACTCCGAGTCACTCATTGACGTTTAAATGCCTGGCGGTCTGAGAAAGCTCTCCTTTGCGACAGACAACATAAGAAAGTCAGAACGTCATTGAGAGGTTGTCCTCCAGGCAAAGATTGTAATTACAGTAAAGATTTGGTGTTCGTGCAATCTATCAACATTGTTCAGTCACTTGAATCTATGGTTTTAAATATCCTCTACCCTTCACCCGTATTTTCATTTATACTGAAATAATTAAGTGTTTCGGAATTTACTTTATTCAAATAAAAAAAATAATAAAAAAGAATCTTTCTTAAGAACATTATGATATACTAACATAGTCTTATTTTAAATTGTCATTTTATTTCCTAAATCAGTGATTCTCAAAGTGTTGGTCGCCACCCGTGGGGGTGGGGGTGGGGGGTCACAAACTGATCAGACGGTGGGTCGCCCAAAAAAAAATGAAACTTTAGAATATAACCATTTATTTTTTTAGATTTGATTTGCTGTATACTCTATTGTTTTCTTTACTTCTGGGTCGCTAAAACGTTTGTTGACGAACTGTTCAGTTTTGAGAACCGCTGTACTAGGGTATTGTAAGCAATTGGCCTTTTTTGCTGCCAGTATTTAGTCTCATTTGATGAGCACCATTTCACTGTCATTGTCATATCAAATAAAATATTTTTTACGCATGATTAAAAGTTATGATAAAATGTTTTGGATTTACAGAAAAAAAAGAAATAGCTTGAATTTGTATTTAATGATAACTAACTCAAAGCATCATTTAACCACATTTTTGTTTATGGGTCATATTACTAAATACGAAAATAAACCAAAAAAGTAGTATTGTTTGTAATATACCAGAGGAGTGATTGATTGATAGCATATAATGATAATAAAATTAATAATTTCTTATGCAATAATATTGATTCAGAAACCGAACATGCTTACCACCTTGCCCAAACTAAATCAAGTTATCTTTTAGGTCTTTTTTTTTTGAGTTGATTTATAAATATGAGATCTCAAATAAATTTATTTATTGGCTAATGGTTTCTCACTGTACGTTCTCGAATGTCAACACAGTATATTATGGATGCTGTTGGTAAATGTTGTTTTAATCTGCAGCTGTTACAATGGTAGAATACTCCCTTTGTTTGAAATTTGGTCATATTACGAAAAAAAAACTGAGTTGAAATTAACATAGACAGGTTTTTAATCTTTTTATAATATGTGACGTAATCTGCTATAAAATGACTAGTCAATGATGGGCGTGTGTAATTTCAGGAGCTTAACCCAATCGGTAGAGGTTGTAAGGGCACATGATTGGCTGGAGGCAATATAGACGTGTACCCAATATAGACGTGTAGCCAATATAGACGTGTACCCAATATAGACGTGTATCCAATATAGACGTGTTGCCAATATAGATGCGTAGCCAATATAGACGTGTAACCAATATAGACATGTAACCAATATAGACGTGTACCCAATATAGACGTGTAGCCAATATAGATGTGTATCCAATATAGACGTGTAGCCAACATATACGTGTATCCAATAAAGACGTGTAGCCAACATATACGTGTATCCAATATATACGTGTAGCCAACATATACGTGTATTCAATATATACGTGTAGCCAACATAGACTTGTATCCAATAAAGACGTGTAGCCAACATAGACGTGTATCCAATAAAGACGTGTAGCCAACATAGACGTGTATCCAATAAAGACGTGTAGCCAACATAGACGTGTATCCAATATATACGTGTAGCCAACATACACGTGTATTCAATATATACGTGTAGCCAACATAGACGTGTATCCAATAAAAACGTGTTGCCAACATAGACGTGTATCCAATAAAGACGTGTAGCCAACATAGACGTGTATCCAATAAAGACGTGTAGCCAACATAGACGTGTATCCAATAAAGACGTGTATCCAGTGATGTGCAAAAGTTACAAAATTTTAACTAAAATGTAACTAACTTTCAGTTAAACTCTTTTTAAAAAGTCAAATAGAAAGTTTAGCTTTTTTTTTATAAGTTTAGTTAAATCATCAGTTCAACTACATTTTTTTTAGTTATAACTAAAAAGTTTAACTAAAATATTGTAACTAAAAATATTTCCTTTCCATTTATTGAATATTTCGGAAAATTTCAAATTATCATGTGAAAATTTTGTCTTTGGCCTTTTCTTATTCATACAATTCTCAAAGAAAGAACTACTCATACAGACTGTACAGCACATGACAACTTCCGAACTAGAGCCAATGGAAACTCAAGGTGGAACACATGCACTTTTGTCATCAGATGTACAAGATGAATTATACAATTACATGCCAGCAAATACAGTTGACATTGTCAATGAAGTTGAACTTTATTTAGGAAACCCTTCCTCATAAAATTCTTCCTTGCTTTCATATCCACGATTGGCTGCTGCATTTTGTCGATACAATGCAACACTTCCCAGTAGTGCAGCCGTTGAATGACATTTTAGTGTTGCGGGCCAAATTTTAACATCTAGAAGGTGTAAAATGTCCGATGTTCTTTTTGATGAATCAGTTTTTCTTAGATATAAATCAAAAAACTAGTTTGAAAGTTGTTATTGTTATAAACCTTTTGAAAATGTTAACAATATAAACAAAATGATTAATGTGAATAATATTGATATTTTCATTAATTTACCTATTTATTGTTTATTAAACCTTTAAAATTTTCATTAAAAAAATGTTTGTTAAAATTCACTTCAATTAAAAAGTTAGTTCAAAAAGTTAAACTGAAAAATAAATGTTTTAGTTAAAAGTTAAACTCTTTTGATAAAAAGTTAGTTAACTGATAGTTTAACTACTTTAAAAAAAAGTTAGTTACAACAATAGTTTAACTATTAATTTCTAGTTACTGCCCATCACTGCGTGTAGCCAATATATACGTGTAGCCAATATAGACGTGTAGCCAATATAGACGTGTAACTAATATAGACCTGTATCCAATATAGACCTGTAACCAATATAGACCTGTATCCAATATAGACGTGTACACAATATAGACTTGTATCCAATATAGACGTGTAGCCAATATAGACGTGTAGCCAATATAGACGTGTAGCCAATATAGACGTGTAACCAATATAGACATGTACACAATATAGACGGTCGCAATAGTGAATTATTTATTTTTATTAACCATTCTTCGTGTAATCATCATTTAGAACATTTTCATATTTAATTCAGTAATTTGATATAGTTCGGGTAATTCGAAGTTTGTAACAGCTTCAACTGCAGCTGTGCAATAATAAAATATCCCATTCATCAACAAACGATTATATCATTATTTTATACCTTGGTGCTGAATATTAAGCTTAAAAAAGATCTGTATTCTCATATTAGATTGGTGGCAGGGCGGGACTATAAACAACAGAGATGGCTGGAAGTGGAGAAATGGAGAGGGTGGGGGTGTCTTAAGAAAAAGATTGTTGTAAATGGGATGTTGAATTATGACCAATCAGATTCGCTGTAACATAAGCAATTTTTTTTTTACTCTGAAATGTTTCTTAAGAAATTGGAAACAAATTATTTGAATGGGACAAACTAAACTTTGTTTTCATTCTGCCCTGGATACAACAACAACAATAATCAGAGGGTGAAGATGAAAACTTAACAGACAGGTGCAAATGTAGATGGACGATAATTTAATATATACATATTGGTGAGAACTAGCAGTACCTGGTGATCAAAGGAAATGTCAAATAAAATAAAACAGTATTCTGAGGCTCAAATAAAACAATTCTGTTAAAAATACATAATTGGACAAATACATTATTGTTAAAATGCATTATTGGACAAATGCATAATTGGACAAATACATAATTGGACAAATACATTGTTGTTAAAATACATTATTGGACAAATGCATAATTGGACAAATATATTATTGTTAAAATACATTATTGGACAAATGCATAATTGGACAAATACATAAATGGTCAAATACATAATTGGACAAATACATAATTGGACAAATACATACTTGGACAAATACCTTATTGTTAAAATACATTATTGGACAAATGCATAATTGGACAAATACATTATTGTTAAAATACATTATTGGACAAATGCATACTTGGACAAATACATAACTGGACAAATACATTATTGTTAAAATACATTATTGTACAAATGCATAATTGGACAAATACATAACTGGACTAATACATTATTGTTAAAATACATTATTGGACAAATGCATAATTGGACAAATACATAATTGGACAAATACCTTATTGTTAAAATACATTATTGTACAAATGCATAATTGGACAAATACATAATTGGACAAATACATTATTGGACAAATACATTATTGGACAAATACATAATTGGACTAATACATAATTGGACTAATACATTATTGGACAAATATATAATTGGGCAAATACATAAATGGACAATAGATTTTTGTTCAGAAAAGCCACGCAATTTGTTCCTATATCAAAGTTTTATTTTTAAAAACTCAACTCAAATAGCTCATGCCGTGTGTTGTGCCCGAAGTGTGTGTTCTGTGTATAGCTCATTTGGTGTGTGTTGTGCCCTAAGTGTGTGTTCTGTGTATAGTCTATCGTGTGTTGTGTTCGAAGTGTGTGTTCTATGTACATGTATAGATCACGTCGTGTGTGTTGTGCCCGTAGTGTGTGTACTGTGTAGCTCATGTGATGTGTTATGCCCCGTAGTGTGTGTGTTCTGTGTATAGCTTGTGTCGTGTGTGGTTTCCAGAAGTGTGTTTTCAGTGTGCACTGTGTAGTTCATGTCGTGTGTTGAGTACCTATCAGGTTTGTGTTCAGCGTTTGTACGGTGGTGCTCAATTGTACGGTGTATGAAGACAATTTTTTTTCTTAAAACACAAACAATTTAAATTTTCACCTTCGTCCCTCCGTCGTATGATGAGTATTTACACCTGTGGCAGGTAAATTGGCCATCATTTCCTGTGTGGCAGACATCCCAGTCAACCCGATACATGTCACAGTCAACCCGGGACTCTCCCCATGTCAACCCGGGACTTTCCCCATGTCAACCCGTGACTTTCCCCATGTCAACCCGGGACTTTCCCCATGTCAACCCGGGAATGTCCCATTTGTTGCATCGCCCGTCCCGGCCTGTGGCGTTCAGTAGCAGGCACAGGCCCGTAGCGTGCGGGGGCCAGGGGGCAGGGTCCCCCCCTTAAAGTATGTATGTCAAGGATCCCACTCCCAGAATTGTTGGCTACGCCCTCGCACAGAGGGTAGTGACAAGAGAAACAACAAGATGTGTAATGATATAATAGACTGGATCATTTAAATACTAGTCAGTACTAGAGATCAATAGAAAGAAAAATGATGATGTTAAAAACATACCAAAACACACGTATTATCTTGTACCGGATC
Organism: Bulinus truncatus; assembly: GCA_021962125.1. Lineage (NCBI taxonomy): Eukaryota > Metazoa > Mollusca > Gastropoda > Planorbidae > Bulinus > Bulinus truncatus. The sequence goes on from JAGDYQ010000104.1 coordinate 88,669, forward strand.
TTCTGACATTTTAGAGATTCCTTCCAATGACAGACAGGCCACGTTGTACTCTTATCTTCTTACTCTGACAGAAGAGCGAGGATGTACTACTGGCATCTGGCACAGGTTTACGCCTGCAACTGGTGTAAAGTTCGTTAACCATAGAACAAGGCCTTCCCATTTGTTCCATTGCATGTGTTACGTATTACGGTGAACGATTGTTTATTTGTACTGATCGGAGAGGGTTTACCGGCATCTTGTAGTGAGCATGTTGTTCTATATGCAGTTCTATTCACTCGGTTCCCACAGCCTATCTCATTTACGTTTGACAGATGGGTTATTAGAGAGAGAGAGAGAGAGAGCTGAGGGTCACGTGGGGTTATTAGAGAGCTGAGGGTCACGCGGGGTTATTAGAGAGCTGAGGGTCACGTGGGGTTATTAGAGAGCTGAGGGTCACGTGGGGTTATTAGAGAGCTGAGGGTCACGTGGGGTTATTAGAGAGCTGAGGGCCACGTGGGGGTTATTAGAGAGCTGAGGGTCACGTGGGGTTATTAGAGAGCTGAGGGTCACGTGGAGTTATTAGAGAGCTGAGGGTCACGTGGGGTTATTAGAGAGCTGAGGGTCACGTGGGGTTATTAGAGAGCTGAGGGTCACGTGGGGTTATTAGAGAGCTGAGGGTCACGTGTTGAACTCTGGTGAGAAGCAATGGAATTTTTTCAGGTCATGGTGAAAGTTCACTCCATGTGTCTCGTGGTGCCTCCATGGCAATCGCACTATGTTGGGGAGAAAAGAAGGGTACTACAAAAGTTTCCCATTAGTGTTTCTTAGATATAAACATGTCATCTTTGCAGGGACTTTACAACGAAAAAAAATGAAATCATAAACTTGGCATGTGAGTTTTTCTTTTAATCACATGTACTCTTTTAAGTCAAGAGCCAATCAAAGACAAGACGCCATCTAAGTACAGTGAAAAAAAAATTCCCTTAAGCCCCAAAGGGCTCCTCAACGGGGCAGATGAAGTGTATAATTCATCTGTTTCAGTAGCTCGGCATATAAAGGGATTGTGTACAACGCCCAGCCGCATTTGCTCCTTACAACTTAAAGTCAGGTACCCATTTAAAGCTGGATGGACTTGGTGTCAAGCGCTCGACACCACTCGACCACCCGTCCCCCTAATCTAAGTATCAAGTCAAAACCTCAAGTACAGTGTATACAGTCAAGACCCAATCAAAGTACAGTGAATATATTCAAACTTCGTAGTGCGTGTGTACTTATAAAAAAACAATAACTCTATGTTGAATCTACGTCTATATATTAACTACATATATATTCCTAATATTTGTACATGTCGGAAATAGATGTGTGTTTACATTGAAGACATAAACTGTTCAAATAGCTTCAACTGAGTACAAGGGACATTGTGTGTGTGTTTGGTGAATAAATAATTGAAAACAAAAATTATTTGTAAACATTTGTAAAAATCGTAAAAGATAACGAAATCAGCAGTATTGTAATGTTTTTTTTTTCTTTTTTGTTGAACTGACCAGCGAGGTCAAACATGTCACTCGTCGAGAATGGACAAAGTTTAACGTGTCAATGTTGGATGTGGTTGTTGACCGTTCATAATGTTTACCCCGAGGGACATAAATCTGTTCATGTCCATAGACTTTGCTGGACAAACGTAAGGTGACCATCTCAGCCATATTGACCAAGTCTTTAATACGTTCTTGAAACATACGTCATCCAAATACATTTTTTTTTCAGACATAACAATTAATGTGTTTTCACACCATTCACACATGTCACTTACGATACTAATTTAACAGTCGCGACTGCACACACACACACACACACTATATATATATGTGTGTGTGTACCATCTTCTTCTACCATCACTCACTCAGTAGGAACACCAGCACCGATAGTGGGCGTCGCCACGTGAGCAATTTCAGAAACATGTATTCCAACGTGTCATCCAGATTGTGACCCACTACACACAAACACATCTACTACAACACACCTACCTGAATGAAAAACTTGCGATGAGCCAGTTCAGGTGTGCAGTATCCTGTTACTCCAGGAGAAAGATGGAAGAATTCTCTTTAAAGGGGAGGGGGTGGGGTGGGGGAAGGGTTTGATATGTGTCTCAGTGTCTGGAAATGATGAAACCTGGTGTCTTACAAGGCAGCCACTCTGTCTTGTTTTCCTCAATCTGTTGTAGCAGACACCTCAGTTTAAAAGCCAGATTTACTCTACAGATATGATGGATCACAACAGTGCACTCAATATTGTAAACAAATTAATCACTGAACACTTAAAAAAACACAGCACTGAAAGGAAATGTTGAGTAAGTTGTAGTATCACTAGAAATGTTGAGTAAGTTGTAGTATCACTAGAAATGTTGAGTAAGTTGTAGTATCACTAGAAATGTTTGAGTAAGTTCTAGTATCACTAGAAATGTTTGAGTAAGTTCTAGTATCACTAGAAATTTTTGAGTAAGTTGTAGTATCACTAGAAATGTTGAGTAAGTTGTAGTATCACTAGAAATGTTTGAGTAAGTTGTAGTATCACTAGAAATGTTGAGTAAGTTCTAGTATCACTAGAAATGTTGAGTAAGTTGTAGTATCACTAGAAATGTTGAGTAAGTTCTAGCATCACTAGAAATGTTGAGACAATAGTATCACTAGAAATATTCCTAAAAGTCACAACTTAAAAAAAAAAAAAGCGAAAATTTGTGTTTCTATATTCCTATGGGTGTGGAGAAGCTGATGTACTTCCTCGTAGAATCGATTCCATTATTTTTTTTAATATTTTGGTCAATACTATGAGCAAAGCTCTGTATGAAACAACCGGTTCGGACATCGAACTATTACACCGGGTAACCTGTTGCTCCAACAGCCTAAAGAGCCAGTCTGAATCACTTGGCAAGAGTCTGTTGTCTGTTGGTTTGTCTGTCGGGGGAAACTAGGACCAGGTAAAACAAATAATAAGAGAAACTATCCGTTTCTAGCACCTTCCTGTTGGTGGGTGGGTTGTGGGAGGGGGGGTCCAAAGTGAGGGGTGGGGGGAGCCTTACGTCGGGTGATAGAGAAAGTAAGGCTAAAAATAGGTTTTGATAAAAATAAAGAAAAGGTTAATAGACTGTATTCTTGTCTGTAGGTCAGAGGTTAAATTGAACAAACTGGGTTAGGTAAATTGAGAGGGGGGGGGGGGAGGAGGTACAAATGAAAAAAACTTAAATCAAGATCTTTAAAGATGGACGGATAAAAAAAACTGTTTACAATATATATTTAGTATAGAAAATGAGGTAAAGGAGTGATTATCTGTGAGGACACAATGACCCCTGTGGTAGAGCTAAGACAAATGACCATCTGTGATAGAGCTAAGTCAAATGACTATCTGGGATAGAGCTAAGTCAAATGACTATCTGGGATAGAGCTAAGTCAAATGACCATCTGTGATAGAGCTAAGTCAAATGACCAACTTGGATAGAGCTAAGTCAAATGACCAACTCTGATAGAGCTAAGTCGAATGACCATCTCTAATAGAGCTAAGTCAAATGACCATCTCTGATAGAGCTAAGTCAAATGACCATCTCAGATAGAGCTAAGTCAAATGGCCGTAATATTGCGGGAGTACGGTAGCTCGTTAAGTATCGTGCATTATAAAACAAATAAATTAAATTAACTAGACAAGACATTAACATTACAAGGCGAGTAGAATTATACTTTTAGACGGACAGACAGACATACAGACAGCAGACAGAAAGATAGATAGATAGACAGACAGACAGCAGACAGAAAGATAGATAGATAGATAGATAGATAGATAGACAGACAGACAGAAAGATAGATAGATAGATAGATAGATAGATAGATAGATAGATAGATAGATAGATAGATAGATAGATAGATAGATAGACAGACAGACAGACAGCAGACATAAAAGTAAGATAGATAGATAGATAGATAGATAGATAGATAGATAGATAGATAGATAGATAGATAGATAGATAGATAGATAGATAGATAGATAGATAGATAGATAGATAGATAGATAGATAGATAGATAGATAAATAGATAGATAGACGGACAGCAGACAGAAAGATAGATAGATAGATAGATAGATAGACAGACAGACAGACAGACAGACAGATAGATAGATAGATAGATAGATAGATAGATAGATAGATAGATAGATAGATAGATAGATAGAAAGATAGATAGACAGACAGACAGACAGACGGACGGACGGACGGACAGACATACAGACAGAAAGATAGATAGATAGATAGATAGATAATAGATAGATAGATAGATAGTTAGATAGATAGATAGATAGATAGATAGACGGACACCAGACAGAAAGATAGATAGATAGAAAGACAGACAGACAGACAGACAGATAGATAGATAGGTAGATAGATAGATAGATAGATAGATAGATAGATAGATAGATAGATAGATAGATAGATAGATAGATAGATAGATAGATAGATAGATAGATAGATAGATAGATAGATAGATAGATAGATAGATAGATAGATAGACAGACAGACAGACAGACAGACAGACAGACAGACGGACAGACAGACAGACAGACAGACGGACGGACAGACATACAGACAGAAAGATAGATAGATAGATAGATAATAGATAGATAGATAGATAGATAGATAGATAGATAGATAGATAGATAGATAGATAGATAGATAGATAGATAGATAGATAGACAGACAGACAGAAGGCAGACAGACAGACAGACAGACGGACGGACAGACATACTGACAGAAAGATAGATAGATAGACAGACATACAGACAGGCAGGCAGGCAGATAGATAGATAGATAGATAGATAGATAGATAGATAGATAGATAGATAGATAGATAGATAGATAGATAGATAGATAGATAGATAGATAGATAGATAGATAGATAGATAGATAGATAGATGGACATCAGACAGAAAGATAGATAGATAGACAGACAGACAGACGGACGGACGGACAGACATACAGAAAGATAGATAGATAGATAGATAGATAGATAGATAGATAGATAGATAGATAGATAGATAGATAGATAGATAGATAGATAGATAATATTTTATACAAATATATAGATCTTTGTTCGTTTGTGCTTTGTATATAGCTATAATAACATCAATCAATTTTTCTCTAAGAGTTAGACCGGCAACACTCACGCCTCGTCCCTGCCACTCAAAGAGAACAGGTTTGATGACACAGAGCCGGAAGGACAGAAAGTGATGTTAAATAAAAGCCTATAAAAATACTTCTTGGAAATATTTTTTTAAAACGTGAAAAACATGTAAACAAAATATTGAGTGGCTGAAGAAAATATTTTAATATGTTTTTAATGAGCAATAGACTAGACAATTTTTTTTTTTTTTTTAAATTCATTAGCAGAGTTCTTGGACTGGGAAAACTCATGACAGATTTGTCAACTACTCCTGCCAAAATTATTAAACTATCAAACCCTATACCGGAAACACTTTTTTTTTTGATACTTATACTGTGATTCTTGTGAATTCATATTTCATTCAGTTTATAAACATAACAAAAATAACTTCATGCAATGACATTTCTACATATTAAACAAAATAAAAATAAGTTACTAGTTCTTCTCTAACCTATAACCCCCACGTGACGTCACTGGACAAACATCTCCGCGAAGTAACAGAAAGACGGCAAGTTATCACAAATGAACCGACTGTCTGTACGATAAACCGAAGCCCGGAGCTCTTAAAACCCCATGCAAGGGACAGAACTGTGTAACCCCTTTTAAATTTCAAAATAAGGTACCCTTAGAAAAAAAAATTGCATATATTGTTTTTAAGGTCATGTTTTCCCCTCATTTCATTGTTTTCGCTTAAGTCACGCATGTTTACCAGGTGTTCTCAGCCCGGAGCATCGCATACCCCCGACAAACTCTTCCCGTACCCAGTGCCGTAGTGAGCTTAACTCGCGCCCGGGGGGGCACAATACCTTTTTAGCGCCCCCTCCCCCATTCGAAAACCATACAATATTTTATGTAGATATACCATTTGTCGCCCCTTTGTGAGTAGCGCCGGGTGCATGATGCCCCCCCTTGCCCAACCCTCGCTACGCCGCTGCCCGTACCCCATTGGGTACGCGTACCACACTTTGGGAACCACTGGCCCTAGGGTTGTTTCCAGTCTTTAGTTTGATGGGAAGTCGCAGAAAATATGTTGCGCGGTCTGGCTCTAAGATGGCCTCGTCATCATTATATTCGCAAATACAACTTTTTCATTGGTTAAAAACTGAAGAGCAGATCAATATGTAGGAAACTTTAGAACAAATAATAGACATAATGCACACCTTCCTCGTTTAAAGTGTTTTGGTTAGTAGATTGGTTTGAACTGCAGCCATCCAAACCGCACGATATGTCTAGGTAGGTGGCAGGCAGCCTGAGGGATTGGCCGTGAGAACTAATGGTCCAGGCCCTGAGATGGGCCCTGACATAGAAGATTATTTGCTAACCGTCATCTTACTTCATCATACGCCAACATACGTAATGCGAGACATTTTAATGATATCAAATTATCTGTGTACAACCCTTCGTCATTTATTCAAGAATCAAATGTAAATGGTTCCATTAGCATGAGGATCCACGCACCCAGACAACATATACTTATAGAGAGACGGTCCTTATTTTTAATGGTGTATCTAATTATTAGGGAATACGATTGTAATCTATTAAACTTGATACAGCAATCTGTTCTCAGAAGGTTCCAATCTAATACATTATGTCCAGTCATATACCAAGATTTAGAAATCATAAGGCGTTGTCTTGTATTCCTCATCCCACATATGGCCTACGAGGGACAATCCCTGAAAGACAGAGAGTCATTCTCCATTCTAGAATTATGATATAGAATAGGGTGGACAGCAACGGTGACCCGTGGTTAGGGGGGTCATGGCAAATGATCATACTGGACCTGTAACGTGGCAGTCCTTCCCCCCCCCTGCTGTTTAAGACAAAAAAGCCCATAGAAAACATGAAATATGGAACCAGACTAAAGAGGTAACTCGATAATTAGTAGTATAGCGGTATAGTCGAGTTTACCTTAAATACCCAAGACACCTGCGTTACAGAACTCTCCGTTCTCCTCAAGGGGGAAAAAAAACCCCACACCAACAAGGTGGCCGTAGTCGATGGAGGAGGATGTGGGGGGGGGGAGGGGAGGGGAGGGGAGAGAGGAACTAATTCCAGTTTATCCCTAAACCCAAACAACCTCTTGTTGAAACTGGCACAGATCACCTCATTGACTTGCTCCCCATCACCCCTTCCCCTCCCAGCGCTACGAACCAACCGGTACAGCTTACCACAACGATTTGCCCCCCCCCCCCACCAACCCCGACATCATCACACACACTCCAAGTTTGAATCAAAAAGTAAATAAAACTGTGGTAGTCAGAGATTTTCACATCATTACATCCGGACATTAAATCATCACACCTGGGGTGGGGTACTAGGGAGGGGTGACGTCATCTCATATCTACCGATGTACTGCCGAGAGTTGAACTAACCGGCAGCCGACGGCAATAATCTGGTTCTAGTGGAGCTGCGCGAGCAGACGAGATCAACAAAATGTCTGGATGATGTCCAGAACTGTTTCATCACATCCGGGTGTCTCGAACTCCCCCCCCCCACACACATTTCCAAATCACCCGACTCAACCATCTCTTCAAGTGCTAATGTGTTCATTTAATTCTATTATAAGATCCTATCATCATGTGACTTCACTTGTCAACAGCCTATCACCTGACATCGTGTGCCGAAAGAAGAAAAAAAAAGTGTTTTCAACGACGCTATTTATTGCAATTTTTTCTTGTTTCTTGCAAGTGCAACCAGAGCTGTTCTAATACATAGTCATATTAGGAAACCCCATGGGACCCTTTCTATCATAGTGCCCCCTTAAATATTAAGTTACGTTCATCTTATGTTAAGAGGGCCCCGAAAAAGTCTTATGCATAGGGTCCACAAAGTTTATGCCTACCCCCACCCCCTCCAAATATTTCTGTCTCCCTATCCACCCCCTTCCAATTTCTCTAAAAGTCTCTGACTATGCATTCCTTCACCCACCCTCTCAAAATCTCTCTGCCTATCCCCCTCCACCCTCCAATATCTCTGAAAGTCTCTGCCTAGCCCCACAAAGACCTGCAAACGGCTCTGCCTGCACTAAATATATAGGTGCCTCTAAAACTGTCTTTCTTTCATGCCTAAGAGTTGGGACCAAGCGTACTACTCAGATGCTACAATAAACAGTACTTGATAATACGCGGAGCTTGGGTGAGCGCATATGAGGGCGGGGGGGGGGAGGAGGCAACAGAGGTTAGTAACTTAGTATAGACCATGAACCGCCGGCCTCCTTGTAGCAATCAACATACCAACAGTATTGACAGGACCGTCATTGCATCATGAACCCCGGGCAAAGTCAGTTAGGACCTCTAGGACAATCACTGATCAATATAAAATATAGATGGTCAATTAACATGTGACCATTATACTAGCGCCCCCTGCCGAGGGTAGATGTTGATTCATGAATAAATATGTCCCTGTCTAAATATCCTAACAAAACTATTTTTTTCTTTAACTATTCAAGACTCAAAAAGTTATTTGGGCTGATTGATTCCGTTAAATATTTCAATCATTAAATCTTTTTAAAAAAAAAAAATTCAATGTAAAACACCTTTTATGGTTTATTATTGTCATACATACGATAAAACGAATTTAAAGTTACTTTCCTTTTGTGAAAAATTAATAAACAAAACGTTTTCTATGAAAATATCCTGTACTCAAGTATATCACACGTCGAAAGTAACACCACTAATGGTTGTTTCTCGCATTCCTTATATTTCAGTCCAGGTCTGCTTAGAACAAAACTTACTTTGTTAACTTTGTTTAGAGAAAACTTACCCGAACCTGTTTCCGGTTTGAACAGAAGAGTTCCGGCTCATTTATTTACGGATTCCGTTAAACGAAACTTAAAAAAAAAGGAGTTGCTTGTTTTCACATTCTCAAGTTATTCTTATCTCCCCTCCATGAACCCCCCCACTCATTCTTTCTATGTTAATGTGCGCGTGTGTACAGCTGTGTATGTTGGTGTGTGCGCGCGTGTGTACATGATGTGTATGTTGGTGTGTGTGCGCGCGTGTGTACATGATGTGTATGTTAGTGTGTGTGCGCGCGTGTGTACATGATGTGTATGTTGGTGTGTTTGCGCGCGTGTGTACATGATGTGTATGTTAGTGTGTGTGCGCGCGTGTGTACATGATGTGTATGTTGGTGTGGGTGCGCGCGTGTGTACATGATGTGTATGTTGGTGTGTGTGCGCGCGTGTGTACATGATGTGTATGTTGGTGTGTGTGCGCGTCTATATAATTCTTGTGTTTATGTGTGCGCCTTGTGGCATCTTTATACAGTAACTGTGTGTGTACCATGGAATAGATGAATGGGGAATAACAGTGTCACAGACAGGCAAGCAGACAGACAGGCAGACATTCAATGAGATAGATAGACAGACAGATAGACAGACACCCAATGAGAGAGATAGATAGATAGATAGATAGATAGATAGATAGATAGATAGATAGATAGATAGATAGATAGATAGATAGATAGATAGATAGATAGATAGATATAGACAGAGAGACAGAGAGAGACAGACAGACAGACAGACATATAGATAGATAGATAGATAGATAGATAGATAGATAGATAGATAGATAGATAGATAGATAGATAGATAGATAGATAGATAGATAGATAGATAGATAGATAGATAGATAGATAGATAGATAGATAGATAGATAGATAGATAGATAGATAGATAGATAGATAGATAGATTAAAAGTTTATCTGCTCAATTGTACAACATTGAATGACTCACCTTAATCTATTCTATTAAAACATAAACTACTATATGTGCATACTTAAGTCCAGTTTTAAAAATGTCTGAAGACGAAACATCACACCACAGACTAGAAATCAACTAAATGAAAGAGAAAAAAACAAAAATAGCTCCCACTCCTATAATAAGAACACGTAGAAATAGCAACAATATCCAAATAACTGGTATTCTCAATTGTAGCAACAATATCCCAATTACTGGTATTCTCAATTGTAGCAACACTATCCTAATTAGTGGTATTCTCAATTGTAGAGTATGGTATGTAAAACTATCACAAACGATTCACTGTACAAACTCAGGTCTTTAGTGAACGTCTATCACGTCTAGTATTACATCATTTTTACATCACAAGACAGGAACAATTAAGCCAGTTTACCGGTAAGTATGAACAGGTAAAAAAAAAACAAGGTAGACTCCTGCTAGCGGCATGAGTACAAGAGGGGGTGGACGGGGGTGGACGGGGGAGGGAGGTAGGTGTGAGCATTAAAAAAAATAAATAGTGGGCCAGTTATATTACTCTTATTCACGTTTAGTTCAATTAGAAACTAAGTTAACATTGTTTGGAACACTTAATGAGCCTGATTTATAAAACAATTAAAATGACTTTCACGAAACTTTATTCTGTTAACAAGGAAACAATCCGCACAAATTTGTGTTCAGTTATTCCAATGAAACGAGACGGGTTACCGGTAGCTTACAAGGGGAGATAACTCCGTTGGGGGCAAAATACAAAGGAGAGGTAACAACAATGAATGTAGGGTGTAAAGTGTGTGTGTGTGTGTGTGTGTGTATGTCTGTGTGTGTGTGTATGACGCTGTTTATGTGTGTGTGTGTGTGTGTGTGTGTGTGTGAGTGCAGGTATGTGAATGTGTATGCTATTGCATTGTGTTATTTATACTTGTGTATTGTCTTTAAAAAACTGGATACGATGGTGGAACTGAAATCATAATTCGGCAATTTACGTTGTTAAATAAAGTTTGATTCATGGGTTTGATGGGTGACCCATATTTTGTTAACGTCCAATACACATGAAGGTGGAGAAGTTGTTAAAGTTTAATACGAAACGAAAAGTTTTGTGTAAATTCAAAATTATAAATAAAACTGCAAAACATTAGAAAATCTTTCATTATAGAGTAATATAGAGGGATGGTCTTAGTGGGTGGGCTCTTTAATAGAGAATTAGAGAGATTGGTGTCCTACATTTAGAGAATTAGAGAGACGGGTGTCCTACATTTAGAGAATTATAGAGAAGGCATGTCCTACATTTAGAGAATTAAAGAGATCAATGTCCTCTATTCAGAGAATTAGAGAGAGATGAATGTCCTACATTTAGAGAATTAGATGGATGACCCACATTTAGAGAATTAGAGAGATGGATGCCCTGCATTTAGAGAATTAGAGAAATGGATGTCCTACATTTAGATAATAAGAGAGGTGGGGATTTTGCATTTGGTAATATATATAAATATATATATATATATATATATATATATATATATATACATTAGCGTGCATCACCAAAAAAAAATTCTAATATTTGATCTGTCTGTTATTTAAATTTGTTCCATTGATCAAAAAAAGGATTGTGTAAAAAAATAAAAAATATTTGACAATGTTTAGAGGTTCCCCGGACTTCAACAAAGCTTGCATAATTAAGTGAAAACTAGATAAAACCATCCATACTTGTAAAGTCTTACAGACTTACATACAAACAGTGAAGCGCTATATAAATTGTTTTATAGTCTTTGGTTTTATAATGTTTGTCAGCCATGATTGATTTTGATAAAGAGTTGTGCAAGAAATTAAATTTAAAAATCACATTTTGTTATCAAAAACAAAACTTTTCCTAACCGCATATTGATGACCAAGTGTTACGTTGGCGGATAGTCCTAATGCTAATCCTTGCCACGAACAAATCGCTGTCTAGAAGTATGAGAGAGTAGATGTTGATGGTCTGGTGACAATATTTCTATTTTCACAGCTCACGTACATTCTCCGCTAATAAGTCAACAAAATGCCGGTTTCTTTGCTGATAACACAAGTTTATTATGTAGATATGTTGACGCCAGTTCTCACATACAGTGCTTCAGCTTACGTCCTACTCTGCTATCTCACTCGACTATCTAGTTCTCAGTCTCGCTCCTGTCTCTCCTCCTCCTCCTCTCTCTCCTCCTCTCTCCGACTCTGCTATCTAGTCCTCAGTCTCTCTTCTCTCTCTCTCTCCGACTCTGTCTCACATACAAAATCGTCCAGCTTATATACAGTACACAATTGGCTTGGCATCAGTGATTTATTATTTCTAATTAATTCTTAACCCACTAACTCTGGTCTGGGACGTGGGAAAGAGATTTGACATCTAAACAAAGGGCATGTGAAAATTTCTAACTCAGCATCCCCGGTCCCCAAACCTTATCCTACGTGTCACGGTCACGATCATTTTTCTCCAGGTAATTTGGTTCCGTGAGCGTCCCGACCTCCCCCCTAGTAATCTGACACGGGAACGACACACCCCCTTACCGAGCTGACGACTCCCAATCAATTAACAACCTCCCACCTAGGGATCTGACACGGTGACCTATGTCACAATGACACACCCCTTTCCCAAGCTGAATTTTGTTCCTGAACGAGTAAACCATTGTGCTCAAAAAAAAACCTACACCGTAACACCAAGGTAAGCATTTTAATTTCTTTATTTATATAATTTTAATTTCTGATACACACGACCTTTAGAATCAAAACATGGAAATAATATGGAAAATAAAAATATGTTTTTTACACCTTCTAAGGACATGCTGGCTGAACCTGACACCACTTCAACTGTGGCAAATCCAGTTATTAATGCGTAAACTGGAACAAATGAAATCTATGTTGGCAACAACTTTTCAACTGTGGCCACCAAATGTCAAGACTACTATCAAGAATGCAGAAGATCTAGCATTCTTGAGGTTCATGAAAGGAGACAGGTCTTACAGCTTTGGATCATTTGACAAAACGCTTGCAAAAAAAGTCGCTCGATCCATTTACGAGATGCCTCAGCATTGGAACATCAGAAACGCTCAAGAGAAGAAAATGCATCAATTTCAACGATATCAGTTCCTCTCAACGAGGGTAGCAGTGACGAATCCGATGATTCTACTTCTAAATCTGAAGATAATATAAAGGTTGTTGATTAACTGTTTTGATGATATAATGCCATTGCAAAAGCGAAGAAAGCCAACAGGAACTTTGGTATTTGTACCTCCATATGTTTTAAGCTGACCAAGTCTTGTGTCTCTAGCGACAAGATTAAAGAATACACCAACACAGCAGGAAGCTTTCATACAAAGCCTTATTAGTGAGTCTGGGGTGATGTATCAATAGTGGTTTCTTCATATGCCACTGCAGATCGTTAACGTCGCAAAGTTGTAAGTGATATAGCTACAAAGATACACGACTCCTGTGATCCACACAAACTCTGCACGTTCCACTGGGATGGCAAACTGACACCTTCTCTAAAAAATCATCGTGTCACTGAAGAACACATAACAGTTGTTGTTGATGCAAAGCAATTGAAACTGCTAGGAGTGCCAAGGCAACAAAGAAACCCGTTGGTGAAATAATTGCAGAATTAACCATGAAGCTAATGGCAGGAGTGGCATTGTAATGGTCGTATCGTTAATATGACATTCTACACAACAAGCTCAAACACTGGTCATCAGACTGCTGCCTTACTTTGCCATACAAAATAAGCTGCAACGTGCTGTTCTGTGGTCAGGTTGTCGCCATCACATTGGTGAAGTTCTCCTCTCGCATGTGTTTGCAGACATGAAAATATAAGTTTCCAAATCCCCGGGTATAACTTTGTTCACCAGGCTGCGAAATAATTGGGAATTGGTGGCACATGATTGGTCTCATGTACGTCGTTCGTTTACGTTAGCTGATCATGATCTGAAGGCTCAAGAGCGACTGACGATAATGAGATATGCGGTAATTGCTCATGCCAACTCTAGTAAACAAACCGAATTCTTAAGAGACGACTACCACGAATTCCTTAAGCTGTCCCTTTTTTACTTGAATGCTACAAATAAGGAGGTTAACTTTAAAAGACAAGGTGCCCTAAACAGAGCACGATGGGTGCTGATATATTGCCTCAAAATTGCAACAATTGGAACAATTTCAATTATTGCCTACAGGTACTATTACCACACGTGACCAAGTGCCAAAGATTCGTGCATTTGCTACATTTGTAACACACGTTTGTGTTGTGTGGTGGCTCACTTGCAAAAAGAATGTGGATGCACCATGGAATGATCTACAGCTCTACAAACGACTTTTGGAGTACATTGATTTCAACAAAGACATAGCCAGGTCAGCATTCCGGGCCCTGAATAGGCATCTATGGTATCAGACTGCTGAAATGATCCCACTTGCTCTGTTCAGCAATGAAGTACGTGTGTTGGAAAAGCAAGCTCTAGCAGATGCTCTACTTACGCTTCGACCGGTGGTCGTCCTCCAAACTCCACAGAATCGATTAGGAAATGGTTGGGGAAAACCACGATTCCAATTAATTGATTCTTCAACTCGTTTGTGTGATCTGGCTGGAGTTAACTCATGGTTTACTATATACAAACTTCAATTGGACACAGGATTCTTCGAACTGCCTGTTGATGATTGGTGCCAAACAGCTTCTTACATTGCCCGTGCTGCTATTAACCTTGTTAACGATTGTGCCGAGAGAGGAGTGAAACTGGCATCCGACTTTGTTGAAGCACCACGAACGGATAAACATTTTCAAAACATTCTTCAAGTGGTAGAAATGACCGCAAAAATATCTAAAATTTGCGTAAACCTTACAAACGTACAACAAAGAAAAACTGAATCAAATGTAACAGTAATAAACAATTCAATACATTTATGTATTTTTTATATAGGCTAGAATAAACGTTTTTTCTTTACATGTCATGTTTTGTGATTTCTTGGAAAAGGGTTAGGGGACCTCTAAATCGACTCTGATTTGAAAAATATTTTACACAAGTTATTATTAATGGTATCAGAACAAATTAGAAACATAGACAGCTCAAACACCAATAATTAATTTTTTCCTCTATTGTGGTGATGCACCCTAATATATATATATATATATATGTATATATATATATATAAATATATATATATATATATATAAATGTCTTTAATAGGAATCGGACCGGGATAGCCAGCATAAAAAAACGCTCCTTACTCATTCAGCCATCATGTCACATACTTATATAATATTAAATTAAGATTGCTTAATTACTTTGCTCTCGCACTTGACGAAGACAGAAGCAAGGAGACAAACACCAGTGGCGCATGCCAGGAGAGCAAAAGAGGGGACGGGAGGAGGGTTAGAGAGTCGACGTGCGTGCGTGCGTGAGAGAATTATATATACAGAAGATACTAAAAAAATATCATAATGTTCAATGAGCAATTAAAAATGAATGATACAATATATAATGTTTGGTAGCTTATTTTAAAAAATAATGTTACTGTGACTAGTTATTTATTTTAAAAAAATCGAATTCAATCTACCAAGGTATAAAAAATAATAAAGTAGAAATAAACAAACCCAGCTCATATGTCCATAAGTCAAATAAATCTTGTGAGTAGACTTTTTTTTACATGTTTTGACATAGACATTACAATATTTATATACACTAGTTATCAAAGGCCCGGTACCCGGACCGGCGAGTAGGCACACAGTTGGAGTTGAAAATGGTGATATATATTTTAGCGCGTTAACAATCAGTCTATATACTTGCAGTGGCCCCAAGGACATGAACAGAGTATTGTAACCAAAGTACATTTGAGAATAGGGACACCTAATAATACATCAAATAAAGCTCATATGTTAAATAGTTCCTCCCAAAGAAAATAATCCTCACTATGGGTAAACATAAACAACAACTCTTAAAATCATATTCCTTCATAATATTTTAATGGACACCTTTCCAAACAGTTATTCATTTAATGTTTTATGATGTTCAACATGGCGTATTTAAAAAAAAAGAGAGACGTGAGTGAGTGCTTGTGTTAAGCAAAACGCTACATGTTTAACAGGTGGTTTATTTATTGTTATACACATTGTAGCATAGTACAATTATCTAAGAGAAATTGCCGACCCGGCAGTGCAGAACCTAGGGATTTAGGGGCCCGGTGGGCTTGGCCTCTTTTGGGGCTGCCCCTGCATTTTGACATGAGATAATTTTTTGACGCTTCTCAAGCTTGGTCCCGAGAAGAAAGAATCGTTGTGTAGCTTTTAGCTGACCTTCAATTAAAAACATAGTATTCCATCAATGCAGTTGAGGCCGCAGACGCAGAAAACATTAGGCCTCTTAAAAAAGAAAGACATATCAAAGCTTTCAGCATTATAGTTCTGTGAAGCCAATGCCGAACCAAGGGATTTTAGGCATCTTTGGGAGCCACTACATTTTGACATGAGATAATGTACTTAATATTTAGTTTAAAAAATATTTTGGGGGCCCTCCTCAAACTGGGCCCCCTCCATACAACCTCTGTATGAAGCCCCCATCATAAATGGGTTAGTTTGCATTGTAAACGTTGTGTACGGCGCTACTCAATCTCAACCCTTATTCAATTCATTCATGTGACGTAATAGTCAAAAAATGAAAAAAAAGTGACGTATTTTAGGTTAGTAATAAAGGGAAATAATTGTACATTAGAAATAGACATATTTTAGAAATAAAAACAATTTAAACAATATAAATATTACATTATATTGAGGTATCCATAATTTTGGTTTAAAAGTTAGACTGTGGAACATAACACAGAATATTAATTGAACGATTTCTGTAAATATTTCTTTTATGATTGCTTCTCATTTAATAACAAATTGAACACCATAGATTTAGTACGATACTGTGAGATATACATAGGCCTATGGCACCACGTTATTTGGATGATAAAAAAAAAAATTGAACACCATAGATTTAGTACGATACTGTGAGATATACATAGGCCTATGGCACCACGTTATTTGGATGATAAAAAAAAAAAAATCACAGAATATTTTGGTATGAGTTTGTGATGCTTCTCTTTAGATCGCTTTATTGCCCTTTGGTAATGATTGAGCCGGTCGAAAAACAGTATTATATTGTGATTGCCATCTGGCATTCATGATCTTACCAGCCGTATGTTAGTATACGGTGTTTCGTCACCTCAGCACTAAACATATGGCTGGTCCAATGTCATTTCTGGCAGCCATGTAGGAGACAAATCTTACTCGGCTGGCCAGTTGGTAGCCGGGTCATGCATGCTAAGAAGAAAACAGTAAATGTTTCTGCCATCTTTGAATTGATTATGCCGACATGTTGGATGACAGACGGAAGTCGCGATGACAGACACCGGAACACATGATGCATTTTTTGTATTAAGATAACAAAAACTCAATTGTTTTTGCAATTACACATTGTGCAATAGGCAAACAAATTTGAATATAATAAAAAAAATTACAAGAATAAAATATACATACATAATACTAGAAGATTCAATGGAAAGAAGACACGGTCATATAATTAATTTTTTTTTAATATCATGTAACAATATTCTTTCTTCATTTAGAAAATATTATTTTATAACTAACCAATACTTACTATTCGTTTGGAGGTATGTACCAGAACAATTTCAATTCAAGAATCTGGCCTGATTTTATACATTTCTGAAAAGAGTATTTTGTTACTATAAGCTGCTCTATTGGTAACGTAATTCATCATAACAGTAGACTAATAAAGAAATTCATTACCTAATCTTTACCATCACACTTAACAGACTGACCTAATCTTTACCATCACACTTAACAGACTGACCTAATCTTTACCATCACACTTAACAGACTGACCCAATCTTTACCATCACACTTAACAGACTGACCTAATCTGTACCATCACACTTAACAGACTGACCTAATCTTTACCATCACACTTAACAGACTGACAGTTAGCTTTTATATTTCTAAATGATCTTGGTCACAGTTAGTCACATATTTCATGTTATCTTGGTCACAGTTGGTCATATATTTCATGTTATCTTGATCAATGTTATTTATATTTCTGTTTACATTTTTCTACTTGACTATTGAGCTATAACGACGACTGAAGGATAAAATATTCTTTCCTAGAGATTATGAAAACTCTTTTTATATTTCACGTTCATTTTCTATAGTAATAAGCATAGTGTATGATATATTTTTACTTTAAATTTTAGTGCATTGTAATAAAATATTCTTTTTTTATTCCCAGTGTTAAAACATTTATGAAACTCAAACTACATTCAATAATAGAAACATTATCAATAGTTATCTTACAGATTTTGTTGAATATTAATGTGCATAATACAAAGTAACTTAAGAAAACAACTTTCGCATTTTTTGCCTTATCATAAGTATAATGTAGTGTCATTAGGTCAATATATCTAGATAGTTACGTAAACATAGTGTCATTAGGTCAATATATCTAGATAGTTACGTAAATAGAGTGTCATTAGGTCAATATATCTAGATAGTTACGTAAATAGAGTGTCATTAGGTCAATATATCTAGAGTGACATTAGGTCAATATATCTAGATAGTTACGTAAACATAGTGTCATTAGGTCAATATATCTAGATAGTTACGTAAATAAAGTGACGTTAGGTCAATATATCTAGATAGTTACGTAAACATAATGTCATTAGGTCAATATATCTAGATAGTTACGTAAATAGAGTATCATTAGGCCAATATATCTAGAAAATTACGTAGATAGAGTGACATTAGGTCAATATATCTAGAAAATTACGTAAATAGAATGTCATTAGGTCAATATATCTAGATAGTTACGTAAATAGAGTGGCATTAGGTCAATATATCTAGATAGTCACGTAAATAGAGTGACATTAGGTATTTGGCGAATGGGGGGGGGTAATCTAAAATACGTTCATGACCAAATACGACGTCTAATCTATGGACAGCTGAGTAGGGGTCAAGGAGTTTAGTTTTATCTGTTTTCTGGTATAGGGTTTTCGAAAGTCTCTAGGTTTTTTTAATTTTAGTCACGATTTTTACGGCCGTGTTTGATCTGAAAACGGTAATTTTTTTAACGCAGTGGCTAGAGTTTCGTCTAGATTTTTTTTAATCCGTCGGATTCGAATTTGCTCAAAAAACGTCGACGTTCGAATGTCGTCAGGTTCGAATTCGAACTTCGTCTCATCCCTAGTCCACATTAGAAAATTCCACCCGTCGTTCGATGGGCTAAAATACTAGTCTTACAATAAAGCTGTAAAACTGACCGTATATATCAGTCACAGTATAGAGCTGAAATCTTACAATAAAGCTGTAAAGCTGATTGTATATATCAGACCCAGTATAAAGCTGAAATCTTACAATAAAGCTGTAAAGCTGATTGTATATATCAGACCCAGTATAAAGCTGAAATCTTACAATAAAGCTGTAAAGCTGATTGTATATATCAGTCCCAGTATAAAGCTGAAATCATATATAATAATTGAGCAGTATGTGTTATTTGTTCAACCGATGGTATTTGATAAAGTAAGTAATCACGTGACCAGCAAAAACACAAATTCAAAATGGCGTCATGCCCGCGTCTCGATTCGATATTTCTTTTAAATACATTTTTCAATAGTTTCTGTGGTCTTTTATTACGAAATTTAAAAGTCCCAAATATTAAATAATAATAATAATAATAATATATCATTCAAATTAGTTTAGTTTTTATTACAACAGGTAGCATTTTAACATCGTCAAACGTAGACAATAAGATTAGCGTAAATAAATTTCATGGAGGTTTGGAACTTTATGTCCTTTATGAGCTGCCGTATCTGTAGGCCGTCGAAAATGCCGGCCTTCAGCTTCTCAATGGTCCGTTGAGGAAATACTAGGCACATGTAGTTGAAGCACCCTCCCACCCTTGTCCAGAACGCGCGTAAACTGTTTCATTAACCCAAGCTTCATGTGTAGCGGTGAAATCCATATCATCTCCAGGTCAACAAGAGGTTCGTTTATGATGTTTCTCGCCCCAGGTACTAACTGCTTTCGCGACGGCCGCTCTTTCTTTAAATAGTGCTGGGCTCTGTCAAAATTGTCCCACATACATATAAACCATGGGTACTTCGTGAATCTGGACAGCTGACCAAGCAGAAAGTTCATCATCTTAAAGTCGACGCAGAAGATCCATTGGTGCTGCTCATGTTGGATTTTGTCGAGCACATACTTCACTGCTTCATATTTCTCTTCAAGAGTTGTGGAGTGCGCAAGAGGGATTGAGGCTAACTGGCTCCCGTTGTGGAGAAGTACACACTTCAAAGAGCGCTTGCAGCTGTCAATGATGACTCGCAAATCTCTCGGATCGTATTGAGGACCGCCGAGTTTATCAAGAAGACCGGCGACATCTCGGCCGTACACAAGGTCTTCCTCCTGGCAGAAGTAGCCCATGTAGTCCTCAAGCCTTCTACGGAAGAAAGTGATACGCGCGTCCTTGCCAAGTAGAATTTTCTCTTCGAGTCTGGAGTCCAACAGCTCGGAACAATTATTCGACAAGCTGAGATCCCAAACCAGATCATTAAGCTCACATTGTGAGAACGGCTGCGGACCATCTTGTGATTCATACTCCTCTTCTGTATCTCCTCCTTCGTCTAAAGTGGTGGCCTCATCGTTGCTGTCAGGAAGATCTCTGAACGCTGGTACAGGAATTTCTTCGCCGTGAGGAGCTGGACGACGGGCAGATGAAAGGCTGTGCCCAATCAAGTGCTGATGCATTAAATAATCAAGTGAAAATCCAGATTGATGATTTATAAATAAAATATAATTGTCTCTGTTTTTATAATTGTAATTATTTTGCTGCTAATTTGTATGCAGCTAATTTAGAGAAATGATTGAACTCAAAACCCCCTGATATTAGAATACGTATAGCTCGTCAGGTAGGTCTATGGCTGTATCTCAAGAAGTTGACCTGACCGAGCAAAATCATTGTGATATTCTGACTCAGAACACCAAAATTTGTCTAAATCAGTTGAAAAACTCCTGACGATTTTTTGGGCTGTTACCCAGTGTTATAAAGTTATTATTATTTTGACATCGCTAAAAAAAATGTTTGTCTGCCTTTTCAAAATAGAGTACTGACGATGAAATATTAATTACACAACCACTAAATAATACAATAAGAAACATATAAATCTAAATTAAAGAATTAAGAAATAAATTTTAACTTTTAAATCGTAATTGTAATATATGAAAATCTGACAGCTTAATCAAATTGTTTTGACTAATTATCGGCACATAATTAACACTCAACGATGTTTACATGAAAAAGATATATATTTTACTAAAGATCTGACATTTATTCTGTACATATTTATTTTTATGTGTTACTGCATTAATGTAGATTTTTTTCAATGTACGTGTTTTGGCTGTTTGTCTTTATCCTTGTTTTACCTATAATATATATAAATACATGCATATATATATATATATATATATATATAAGTAAAGGTAAATAAAGAAATAGAATATATCATGTTTCCAAAATACTTGAATGATGTTAAAACACCAATTGTTTTATTAGTTTTAACATACCTTTAGGTACATTATGTCAAGTTAAATAAGGTTAATATTCGAACTCGTAGATAATTGTGCCTAAAAACATGGTATTTTGAGAGGGGTAGCAAATGAATTAGCTTTATAAAGAATCGAATTCAAGAAAAACAAATGATCGTCTGTGGACATTTTTTTCTTGAGTGCAAGTAACAAAGTGTTGAAATTGAGTCCGAAGAATTCTTAATAATATAAATATATCTGATTCAACAATATTTTTTTTGCAAAAAATTGCATCATTTTTAAATTAATCATTTCATATTCATTTAACTTGTTTTTTCTCAAGTAAAAACAAGCAATTAAGCCTGTTCCATTCTGGACACAGGACGTGTTAGAGCATTTTCGTATTATGTATCAGTACGTTTGTTAGCTTTCAGTAAATATTTGTACATTTTGTAAATGTTTATAAATTCAATTGTGTAATGCATATATTTGTAAAAAAAAAATTATAAAGACGTTTCTTTATATTTGAACAAAAATTATTGTCTCTTAAATCTAACTACAAGTGGTTTGTGGTTACTGAAATAGGACTCATAATTGAAAACATTCTAAATTATAGTCATTTAATCGTCCGAAAACTCCGTCAATTGTTGCATAGCTCTGATACTTTAAATTAAACTCAGAACACAAGCTTACTATTTCATTTGATGAGTTTCTTAATAAATCTTGGTGAAACTACGTGCTGCAGTATTTCGCACCAAATGAACGGGTTATTGAACGTACAAGGTGTATATATAATATATAAGCCCCTTAGGAGCCCTGAAGCCCGGCCCTCAGAGGTCCTATCGCAAAATGAACTTTTGATGTACACATGGCAGGCCAAGACCTACAAAATGATATATACATCATGGGTCTAGGACTTATAGTTGCTGAGATATAGCGCTCCTTTATTAATATAGCTTATATAGTAAAAAACGGTACTAAGGCCTCTTTTACGGGCCTGAGAGGTCAGATCGCGAAATGAAAAAAAGTCATTTCTTGGCAGGCCAAGACCTACAAAATGATATATACATCATGGGTCTAGGACTTATGGTTGTTGAGATCTAGGGTGATGACGGACGGACAGACAGACAAAACGGGGACAATAGAGCATTTTTTTTCGAAAATGCTCTAAAAAGTGCATATTTTTCAATGTTATATTTATCCACATTATTAATAGCATGTAAATATATTTGTTCCTTTATCTTCTATGTTAACCAGGCCATACGTTTCATTTTTTTAATTTGTAGCAAAAAAGTTTAAAAAAAAAACGACATAACCACGTTAATAATGTTATAACCAATTATTTAAATATAAATAATTAGACGTTCGCGAACATATTTTTTTCACTTCCTTGATTCTAGTTTGTATGTTGATATATTATCCAACTAGTTGCAAGTACCCGGCTTTGCCCGGGTTTAAAATAAGGTTTTCTGTTGACCTTCTGTTTTCTCCCTACCCCCTCTCTCCCTTCCTCTCTCCCTCCCTCCCTCCCCCTCTCTCCCTTTCCCTCCCTCTAACCCATCTCTCTCCGTACTCTCCCATCTCCCTCTCTCCCCCGTCCATCCTCCTCCCTCCTCCTTCTATCTCTCTCCATCCCTGCCCCCTCTTTCTCTTTATCTCTTTCTCCCATTTCTCCCATCCTCTCCCTCTCTTCTTCCCTTCCCTCTCTCTCCCTCCCTAACCCCTCTCTCCCTCCTTTCTCCCTCCCTTCCCTTTCCACCTCTCTCTCTCCCTCCCCCTCCCTCCCCCTTCCTCCCTCCCTCATTCCCTCTCTCTCCCTCCCTGCCCCCCTCACTCTTTATCTCTCTCCCTCCCTCTCTCCCACCCTCTCTCTCCCTCCCTCCCTCCCCTCTCTCTCCATCCCTTCCTTTCTCTCTCCCTCTCCCACTGCTCCCTCTCCCATCTCCCTCTCTCCCCCTCCTTTTCTCCCCCCTGTCCATCCCCCCTCCCTCCTCTCTCCCCCTCCCTCCCTCACTCCTTTCCTCTCTCTCCCCCCTGCCCCCCTCTCTCTCTTTATCTCTCTCTTTATCTCTCTCCCCCCCTCTCTCTCTCTATATATATATATATATACTTATTATTATTCTTCATTCCTTGACCTTCCTCAAACTGTACAAATCAGAGAGCATGAAAAAACAACAATTCTTTGCATCACAAAGGCACAATACAGCACCAGCGCGCAAGTTCTATTTGATCATCGGGAAATGACGTCACAGAGGAATTTTATTATGGCGCCGTCGAGATTACTTTAATATAGTAAAATACTAAAATAAAAAAAATTAATTACAATTAAACTACCCATCGAGATGAAACGAAACCTGTCCTATGACCTTCCCCATGTAATTATGTGTATGTGTAACAAATTTCACGTTATTTGTTTGTCTGGATCTTGAGTTATAAGGGAACAGACAGACAGACAGACAGACAGATAGACAGACAACAAATGCGTCTTATAAGTATAGAGATATCATTTGAACAAACTGATATTTGGAACAAAAAAAACTGATTTGAGATACAGGCAAAAATTCTCTGGTTTGGCCAGATTTGTTCTTTCTACATTCTATTACAATGATTTGTTGTTATAGCTTCACTTCGGATACTGTGCGTGTGTGTATGTAGTGGGGGGGCACCAACTTAACCCACGGTTCTCAACCGGTGGTACGCTTACCCCCAAGGGGCAGTGGCGCCGAGAGCCAACACGGGCCCAAGGGCAGTACATCATTGCGGGCCTCTAAATAAACAATAAGTCGTGAAAAAATTGACATGGTCGGGGCGGCTGGGCCCCCTTACAGATGCGGGCCCCCCTGCCCCCTCTCTCGGCGTGCCTGCCCAAGGGATACGGGGAAAGGATATGGAGGGGTACGCAGTGACATGAAATGTTCGTTTAAAACAACATGGCGTTTGAAAGAGGTCGCCAGTTTACTGCGTAATTTATCACCAAGTATCGCATTAGGAAGAACACTCCATCGTGAAAGTTAGTAGATGTATTCGTGAACATACGTATTGGAGGGGGGGGGGTACCCGGGGAGACCATGGGCAATTATTAGGGGTACAGTCGTGAACAAAAGGTTGAGAGCCGCTGCACTAAACGTAGATCGTTACTGACTTGTATTTATTGATCGATCTAAAAACAACAACAACAACACTTTGACTCAGCGGCGTACCTAAGGGGGGGGGGCGGTGGGTGCGGTCCGCACCGGGCGGCACTTTTTATTATTTTTTAGGGGGCGGCAAAAATGTATAGATTAAATTGAAATACCTAAATGAGAGGGCGGCAAAATCGTCTTCCGCCCGGGGTGGCCGATACCCACGCTACGCCGCTGCTTTGACTTTCATTTTGTGAAGGAATAAGACCCCCCCTCCCCAACGTTTTCCTACGATACTGCCTCGTAAATTGTGACATGAGATAGCTCACACTACCTTGTTCTCTGATAAACAATAACTTATGAAATGGATGAATTGTTCTCCCAGCTCAGCAATTATATGGATTGGCTGGCTTTTTTTTTGTTGCTAGGATGGCAGGAGACTAGCTGTCTGGGTTTTCTTACTAGAACATCAAATTAACTTGAATCTAAGCGTCTTCAGCAGGTGCTCTCACATGTTTATGACTGTGTCCCCCATACAACTTGGCTATTTAAGTTAAACAGCTTTGTTTATTGTTTTATTTGTTTGTTTAATTCAGAAAATATTTTATGAAATTTAAATTGGGTTGTTGAGAAATGAGTAGATTTTTTTTGTACGCCGCCATTGCCAACATGATAGGGTGTAGTGTGCCTGCCACACCAGCATTGTTGAGAAATGTGTTGAGAGTGTTATCTTGAAGAATAAAACTTAACTGTACTCCTGATCAATGTTCCCTCTAATCTGAGCGCGTGAGCGATCGCTCACAAGAATTCAGATCGTCGCTCATACTACACGTACGATCGCTCACTCCGACTGACGACATCGCTTAAATCGCTCACAAATTTTGGCCTCAAACAAGATGTCGCTCAGATACAAAATTTTTTGCTCACTTCATATCACACCTTAGAGGGAACATTGCTCCTGATTGTTGTGATGTAAATAGGAGGCAATCGACACAATAATGGCCTTTATAGTTTTAAATGCTCTTGACAGATATTAGATATTTTTAATGTAATCCTAGGTTTAAACTGGAATAAAAACTTAATCTAAAATTAAATTAATTTTTTTTTTAAAGTATTATTTTATGTAGCAAAAATATACTGCACTTGAAATTTTAGTTAGGCGAATTTTTGAGTCAGGGAAAGTAGCTTATTTTACAACTACAATATATAGTGAGTTCTACTTTCATTTAAAATGTTTGTTTTAATTCATTAATTAGATTAAAAGGTTTCGTGTTGCTATCGGCAGCCTTGAGAAAGTTTTCGCCAAGAAATATTTCGTTTAAAAGGAACTAATTAACATTTTCAGATTGACGAATGCCGTAACAGTTATTGGGTAGACCTATTATGAATTCTCAATTTAGTTTTTAAACTTAATTGGTGAAAATTCTAAACTATATTACGGGTGATTTATTAAATTCTGATGATTTGGTGCCGAAATAAAAATATTCCATTTAAAAGGGAGTTAATACACATTTCCTTTAATGTGTCCCAAGACTTTGATTATACTCAAATATACACGTATGACTTTTTGATATCAAGAGTTTTCAGTTAATAATTTTTGGCTGAACATATTTCAATGCTACCTTTGAAACTGATTTTTTACAAATCTTCTTAAATATGAAAAGTGGAAGAACATAATACATTTCAAATAAGATTTGTTTTTGTCATATTTTATGGATCTTAGACCCGCAGTAACTTTAATCAGGCCATCGCCAATAAATGGGAAATGGGGGGTGGGGGGATCTCAAATGATGTAATCACGGTGGTTATTGGTTCGATTCCAGCAATTGGTGAGTTGAGACCCGCCGGTGAGCTGTAGGTGAGATGCCTTGTGTTCTGTTGATGAGATAGGGGTGAGCAAGCATGCTCTGTCTGCCTGACTTCCACTCCAGTGATTCACCACAAGCAGAGGAGGGGAAGGGGGGAGTTCAGGCTAATCTGTTTGTGTGTGTGTGTGTGCATATCTTTGTTGGTTGTATGCTAGTGCGTGTCTACATTTGTCGTGTGTTTATTTGATGGACGCGATGAGTGAGCAAGTGTTTAAATAGTGTTTGCCTTTATTTAAACCAGCAAATATTTACTTTATGCTTGGTTTAATCATGTTGATCAAATGTAATTATCAATGAAATTAATACGAAAATACAGAAAGTGAAACAAAGTATTTTGTAATGAGCATTTATTACCGTGACTTTGTCTTTTTTTTTTTAACATTTCTGTGTAGAAGGTTTGTGTGACTAACCAGAGCCTGTCCGATAGTACATATCTGTGTAGAAGGTTTGTGTGACTAACCAGAGCCTGTCTGATAGTACATATCTGTGTAGAAGGTTTGTGTGACTAACCAGAGCCTGTCCGATAGTACATATCTGTGTAGAAGGTTTGTGTGACTAACCAGAGCCTGTCCGATAGTACATATCTGTGTAGAAGGTGTGTGTGACTAACCAGAGCCTGTCTGATAGTACATATCTGTGTAGAAGGTTTGTGTGACTAACCAGAGCCTGTCCGATAGTACATATCTGTGTAGAAGGTTTGTGTGACTAACCAGAGCCTGTCCGATAGTACATATCTGTGTAGAAGGTGTGTGTGACTAACCAGAGCCTGTCCGATAGTATATATCTGGGTAGAAGGTGTGTGTGACTAACCAGAACCTGTTCGATAGTACATATCTGGGTAGAAGGTGCGTGTGACTAACCAGAGCATGCCCGATAGTACATATATCTACTCTACTCTGGTTATAGTACAGAGGTTCCTAATAGACTTGTCAACATATTTAGCTCATTGTGAATCTATTGCTGTCACCATTCTATCTACAAACCAACTGCAAGTAGTTGAACGTGGTGATTTAAGTTTACAATTCACTTCAACAGAGCCGGATATGCCCGAATGTCACTGCACCAAGCCCTACCCTTCTCAATTAGAATAATCTGTGACATAAAAATTATTAACTTATTGTTAGGGGCTGTCCATTAATTACGTCAACAAAATAGGGGGGAGGGGGGGGAGGGTCAGACAATTGTTGACAAGGGGGAGGGGGGGAGGTAAAAGAAAAGTTGACGTCAACAATGTTACTTTTTTTTTATTTAATATAATTACTTAATAAATAGGAAAATTAAGCAGCGTTTGTAGTCCTGTGTTACACACTCGCTTAACATTCAGTATTTTAATTAAATTAACTATATTCCTGCTAATTTTGCCACATAAACATTTTGGAAGCCACCTTTTGGGGGGGGGGGTAATAAAAAATGTTGACGTAATTTTATAGGGGGGGTCTCTGGAAGTTTGACAAGTTGTTGACAAGGGGGGGGGGAGGTAAAAATCGCCAAAAATTTGTTGACATAAATAATGGACAGCCCCATATGTTTTATTCCATGTTCTTTGCATATTATCATTTTTTTTTCTACAAGTTCAGCAGAAAAAGTTTAGAGAATCACTGCTTTATAACCATGAATAATGGAAAGTTTATAATCATTTATAGCTGCACAGTTACACTGGTTCAACGTTTATAATCATTTATAGCTGCACAGTTACACTGGTTCAAAGTTTATAATCATTATAGCTGCACAGTTACACTGGTTCAAAGTTTATAATCATTTATAGCTGCACAGTTACACTGGTTCAAAGTTTATAATCATTTATAGCTGCAGTTACACTGGTTCAAAGTTTATAATCATTTATAGCTGCACAGTTACACTGGTTCAAAGTTTATAATCATTTATAACTGCACAGTTACACTGGTTCAAAGTTTATAATCATTTATAGCTGCACAGTTACACCGGTTCAAAGTTTATAATCATTTATAGCTGCACAGTTAAACCGGTTTAAAGTTTATATAATCATTTATAGCTGCACAGTTACACCGGTTCAAAGTTTATATAATCATTTATAGCTGCACAGTTACACTGGTTCAAAGTTTATAATCATTTATAGCTGCACAGTTACACTGGTTCAAAGTTTATATAATCATTTATAGCTGCACAGTTACACTGGTTCAAAGTTTATATAATCATTTATAGCTGCACAGTTACACTGGTTCAAAGTTTATATAATCATTTATAGCTGCACAGTTACACTGGTTCAAAGTTTATATAATCATTTATAGCTGCACAGTTACACTGGTTCAAAGTTTATATAATCATTTATAGCTGCACAGTTACACTGGTTCAAAGTTTATAATCATTTATAACTGCACAGTTACACTGGTTCAAAGTTAATAATCATTTATAGCTGCACAGTTACACTGGTTCAAAGTTTATATAATCATTTATAGCTGCACAGTTACACTGGTTCAAAGTTTATATAATCATTTATAGCTGCACAGCTACACTGGTTCAAAGTTTATAATCATTTATAGCTGCAGTTACACTGGTTCAAAGTTTATAATCATTTATAGCTACAGTTACACTGGTTCAAAGTTTATAATCATTTATAACTGCAGTTACACTGGTTCAAAGTTTATATAATCATTTATAGCTGCACAGTTACACGTGTTCAAAGTTTATAATCATTTATAGCTGCACAGTTACACCGGTTCAAAGTTTATAATCATTTATAGCTGCACAGTTACACTGGATCAAAGTTTATAATCTTTATAGCTGCAGTTACACTGGTTCAAAGTTTATAATCATTTATAACTGCAGTTACACTGGTTCAAAGTTTATAATCATTTATAGCTGCACAGTTACACTGGTTCAAAGTTTATAATCATTTATAACTGCACAGTTACACTGGTTCAAAGTTTATAATCACTTATAACTGCACAGTTGAACTGGTTCAAAGTTTATAATCTATTATAGCTGCACAGTTACACTGGTTCAAAGTTTATATAATCATTTATAGCTGCACAGTTACA
Organism: Bulinus truncatus; assembly: GCA_021962125.1. NCBI lineage: Eukaryota > Metazoa > Mollusca > Gastropoda > Planorbidae > Bulinus > Bulinus truncatus. The sequence continues at coordinate 118,173 of JAGDYQ010000104.1, forward strand.
CTGGTTCAAAGTTTATATAATCATTTATAGCTGCACAGTTACACTGGTTCAAAGTTTATATAATCATTTATAGCTGCACAGTTACACTGGTTCAAAGTTTATAATCATTTATAACTGCCCAGTTACACTGAATCAAAATTTATAATCATTTATAGCTGCACAGTTACACTGGTTCAAAGTTTATATAATCATTTATAGCTGCACAGTTACACTGGTTCAAAGTTTATATAATCATTTATAGCTGCACAGTTACACTGGTTCAAAGTTTATATAATCATTTATAGCTGCACAGTTACACTGGTTCAAAGTTTATATAATCATTTATAACTGCACAGTTACACCGGTTCAAAGTTTTTAATCATTTATAACTGCACAGTTACACTGGTTCAAAGTTTATAAAACATTTATAACTGCACAGTTACACTGGTTCAAAGTTTATAAAACATTTTTAACTGCACAGTTACACTGGTTCAAAGTTCATAAAACATTTATAGCTGCACAGTAACACTGGTTCAAAGTTTATATAATCATTTATAGCTGCACAGTTACACTGGTTCAAAGTTTATAATCATTTATAACTGCACAGTTACACTGGTTCAAAGTTTATAATCATTTATAGCTGCAGTTACACTGGTTCAAAGTTTATAATCATTTATAGCTGCAGTTACACTGGTTCAAAGTTTATAATCATTTATAGCTGCAGTTACACTGGTTCAAAGTTTATAATCATTTATAGCTACAGTTAGACTGGATCAAAGTTTATAATCATTTATAGCTGCAGTTACACATGTTCAAAGTTTATAATCATTTATAGCTGCACAGTTACACCGGTTCAAAGTTTATAATCATTTATAGCTGCACAGTTACACCGGTTCAAAGTTTATATAATCATTTATAGCTGCGCAGTTACACAGGTTCAAAGTTTATATAATCATTTATAGCTGCACAGTTACACTGGTTCAAAGTTTATAATCATTTATAGCTGCAGTTACACTGGTTCAAAGTTTATAATCATTTATAGATGCAGTTACACTGGATCAAAGTTTATAATCTTTATAGCTGCAGTTACACTGGTTCAAAGTTTATATAAGCATTTATAGCTGCACAGTTACACTGGTTCAAAGTTTATAATCAATTATAACTGCACAGTTACACTGAATCAAAGTTTATAATCATTTATAGCTGCACAGTTACACTGGTTCAAAGTTTATATAATCATTTATAGCTGCACAGTTACACTGGTTCAAAGTTTATATAATCATTTATAGCTGCACAGTTACACTGGTTCAAAGTTTATATAATCATTTATAGCTGCACAGTTACACTGGTTCAAAGTTTATATAATCATTTATAACTGCACAGTTACACCGGTTCAAAGTTTATAATCATTTATAACTGCACAGTTACACTGGTTCAAAGTTTATAAAACATTTATAACTGCACAGTTACACTGGTTCAAAGTTTATAAAACATTTATAACTGCACAGTTACACTGGTTCAAAGTTTATAATCATTTATAGCTGTACAGTTACATCGGTTCAAAGTTTCTAATCATTTATAACTGCACAGTTACACTGGTTTAAAGTTTTTAAAACATTTATAACTGCACAGTTACACTGGTTCAAAGTTTATATAATCATTTATAGCTGCACAGTTACATCGGTTCAAAGTTTCTAATCATTTATAACTGCACAGTTACACTGGTTTAAAGTTTTTAAAACATTTATAACTGCACAGTTACACTGGTTCAAAGTTTATAATCATTTATAGCTGCACAGTTACACTGGTTCAAAGTTTATAATCATTTATAGCTGCACAGTTACACTGGTTCAAAGTTTATATAATCATTTATAACTGCACAGTTACACTGGTTCAAAGTTTATAATCATTTATAGCTGCACAGTTACATCGGTTCAAAGTTTCTATTCATTTATACCTGCACAGTTACACTGGTTTAAAGTTTTTAAAACATTTATAACTGCACAGTTACACTGGTTCAAAGTTTATATAATCATTTATAGCTGCACAGTTACATCGGTTCAAAGTTTCTAATCATTTATAACTGCACAGTTACACTGGTTTAAAGTTTTTAAAACATTTATAACTGCACAGTTACACTGGTTCAAAGTTTATAATCATTTATAGCTGCACAGTTACACTGGTTCAAAGTTTATAATCATTTATAACTGCACAGTTACACTGGTTCAAAGTTTATAAAACATTTATAACTGCACAGTTACACAGGTTCAAAGTTTATAAAACATTTATAACTGCACAGTTACACTGGTTCAAAGTTTATAATCATTTACAGCTGCACAGTTACACTGGTTCAAAGCTTATAAAACATTTATAACTGCACAGTTACACTGGTTCAAAGTTTATAAAACATTTATAACTGCACAGTTACACTGGTTCAAAGTTCATAAAATATTTATAGCTGCACAGTTACACTGGTTCAAAGTTTATAATCATTTATAGCTGCACAGTTACACTGGTTCAAAATTTATAATCATTTATAGCTGTAGTTACACTGGTTTAAAGTTTATAAAACATTTATAACTGCACAGTTACACTGGTTCAAAGTTCATAAAATCATTTATAGCTGCACAGTTACACTGGTTCAAAGTTTATAATCATTTATAGCTGCACAGTTACACTGGTTCAAAGTTTATAATCATTTATAGCTGCACAGTTACACTGGTTCAAAGTTTATAATCATTTATAACTGCACAGTTACACTGGTTCAAAGTTTATAAAACATTTATAACTGCACAGTTACACTGGTTCAAAGTTTATAATCATTTATAGCTGCACAGTTACACTGGTTCAAAGTTTATATAATCATTTATAGCTGCACAGTTACACTGGTTCAAAGTTTATATAATCATTTATAACTGCACAGTTACACTGGTTCAAAGCTTATAAAACATTTATAACTGCACAGTTACACTGGTTCAAAGTTTATAAAACATTTATAACTGCACAGTTACACTGGTTCAAAGTTCATAAAACATTTATAGCTGCACAGTTACACTGGTTCAAAGTTTATATAATCATTTATAGCTGCACAGTTACACTGGTTCAAAGTTTATAATCATTTATAGCTGCACAGTTACACTGGTTCAAAGTTTATAATCATTTATAGCTGCACAGTTACACTGGTTCAAAGTTTATAATCATTTATAGCTGCAGTTACACTGGTTCAAAGTTTATAATCATTTATAGCTGCAGTTACACTGGTTCAAAGTTTATAATCATTTATAGCTGCACAGTTACACTGGTTCAAAGTTTATAATCATTTATAACTGCACAGTTACACTGGTTCAAAGTTTATAATCATTTACAGCTGCACAGTTACACTGGTTCAAAGTTTATATAATCATTTATAGCTGCAGTTACACTGGTTTAAAGTTTATAATCATTTATAGCTGCAGTTACACTGGATCAAAGTTTATAATCTTTATAGCTGCAGTTACACTGGTTCAAAGTTTTTAAAACATTTATAACTGCACAGTTACACTGGTTCAAAGTTTATAATCATTTATAGCTGCACAGTTACACTGGTTCAAAGTTTATAATCATTTATAGCTGCACAGTTACACTGGTTCAAAGTTTATATAATCATTTATAGCTGCACAGTTACACTGGTTCAAAATTTGAATAATCATTAATAGCTGCACAGTTACACTGGTTCAAAGTTTATAATCATTTACAGCTGCACAGTTACACTGGTTCAAAGTTTATATAATCATTTATAGCTGCACAGTTACACTGGTTCAAAGTTTATAATCATTTATAGCTGCACAGTTACACTGGTTCAAAGTTTATATAATCATTTATAGCTGCACAGTTACACTGGTTCAAAGTTTATAATCATTTATAACTGCACAGTTACACTGGTTCAAAGTTTATAATCATTTATAGCTGCAGTTACACTGGTTCAAAGTTTATAATCATTTATAGCTGCACAGTTACACCGGTTCAAAGTTTATAATCATTTATAGCTGCACAGTTACACTGGTTCAAAGTTTATATAATCATTTATAGCTGCACAGTTACACTGGTTCAAAGTTTATATAATCATTTATAGCTGCACAGTTACACTGGTTCAAAGTTTATATAATCATTTATAGCTGCACAGTTACACTGGTTCAAAGTTTTTAATCATTTATAACTGCACAGTTACACTGGTTCAAAGTTTATAAAACATTTATAACTGCACAGTTACACTGGTTCAAAGTTTATAAAACATTTATAACTGCACAGTTACACTGGTTCAAAGTTTATAATCATTTATAGCTGTACAGTTACATCGGTTCAAAGTTTCTAATCATTTATAACTGCACAGTTACACTGGTTTAAAGTTTTTAAAACATTTATAACTGCACAGTTACACTGGTTCAAAGTTTATATAATCATTTATAGCTGCACAGTTACATCGGTTCAAAGTTTCTAATCATTTATAACTGCACAGTTACACTGGTTTAAAGTTTTTAAAACATTTATAACTGCACAGTTACACTGGTTCAAAGTTTATAATCATTTATAGCTGCACAGTTACACTGGTTCAAAGTTTATAATCATTTATAGCTGCACAGTTACACTGGTTCAAAGTTTATATAATCATTTATAACTGCACAGTTACACTGGTTCAAAGTTTATAATCATTTATAGCTGCACAGTTACATCGGTTCAAAGTTTCTATTCATTTATACCTGCACAGTTACACTGGTTTAAAGTTTTTAAAACATTTATAGCTGCACAGTTACACGGTTCAAAGTTTATATAATCATTTATAGCTGCACAGTTACATCGGTTCAAAGCTTCTAATCATTTATAACTGCACAGTTACACTGGTTTAAAGTTTTTAAAACATTTATAACTGCACAGTTACACTGGTTCAAAGTTTATAATCATTTATAGCTGCACAGTTACACTGGTTCAAAGTTTATAATCATTTATAACTGCACAGTTACACTGGTTCAAAGTTTATAAAACATTTATAACTGCACAGTTACACAGGTTCAAAGTTTATAAAACATTTATAACTGCACAGTTACACTGGTTCAAAGTTTATAATCATTTACAGCTGCACAGTTACACTGGTTCAAAGCTTATAAAACATTTATAACTGCACAGTTACACTGGTTCAAAGTTTATAAAACATTTATAACTGCACAGTTACACTGGTTCAAAGTTCATAAAATATTTATAGCTGCACAGTTACACTGGTTCAAAGTTTATAATCATTTATAGCTGCACAGTTACACTGGTTCAAAATTTATAATCATTTATAGCTGTAGTTACACTGGTTTAAAGTTTATAATCATTTATAGCTGCAGTTACACTGGATCAAAGTTTATAATCTTTATAGCTGCAGTTACACTGGTTCAAAGTTTATAATCATTTATAACTGCAGTTACACTGGTTCAAAGTTTATAATCATTTATAGCTGCACAGTTACATTGGTTCAAAGTTTATAATCATTTATAACTGCACAGTTACACTGGTTCAAAGTTTATAATCATTTATAACTGCACAGTTGAACTGGTTCAAAGTTTATAATCATTTATAGCTGCACAGTTACACTGGTTCAAAGTTTATATAATCATTTATAGCTGCACAGTTACACTGGTTCAAAGTTTATATAATCATATATAACTGCACAGTTACACTGGTTCAAAGCTTATAAAACATTTATAACTGCACAGTTACACTGGTTCAAAGTTTATAAAACATTTATAACTGCACAGTTACACTGGTTCAAAGTTCATAAAACATTTATAGCTGCACAGTTACACTGGTTCAAAGTTTATATAATCATTTATAGCTGCACAGTTACACTGGTTCAAAGTTTATAATCATTTATAGCTGCACAGTTACACTGGTTCAAAGTTTATAATCATTTATAGCTGCAGTTACACTGGTTTAAAGTTTATAATCATTTATAGCTGCAGTTACACTGGATCAAAGTTTATAATCTTTATAGCTGCAGTTACACTGGTTCAAAGTTTATAATCATTTATAGCTGCACAGTTACACTGGTTCAAAGTTTATAATCATTTATAACTGCACAGTTACACTGGTTCAAAGTTTATAATCATTTATAGCTGCACAGTTACACTGGTTCAAAGTTTATATAATCATTTATAGCTGCACAGTTACACTGGTTCAAAGTTTATATAATCATTTATAGCTGCACAGTTACACTGGTTCAAAGTTTATATAATCATTTATAGCTGCACAGTTACACTGGTTCAAAGTTTATAAAACATTTATAACTGCACAGTTACACTGGTTCAAAGTTTATAATCATTTATAGCTGCACAGTTACATCGGTTCAAAGTTTATAATCATTTATAACTGCACAGTTACACTGGTTTAAAGTTTTTAAAACATTTATAACTGCACAGTTACACTGGTTCAAAATTTATATAATCATTTATAGCTGCACAGTTACATCGGTTCAAAGTTCCTAATCATTTATAACTGCACAGTTACACTGGTTCAAAGTTTTTAAAACATTTATAACTGCACAGTTACACTTGTTCAAAGTTTATAAATCATTTATAGCTGCACAGTTACACTGGTTCAAAGTTTATAATCATTTATAACTGCACAGTTACACTGGTTCAAAGTTTATAAAACATTTATAACTGCACAGTTACACTGGTTCAAAGTTTATAAAACATTTATAACTGCACAGTTACACTGGTTCAAAGTTTATAAAACATTTATAGCTGCACAGTTACACTGGTTCAAAGTTTATATAATCATTTATAGCTGCACAGTTACACTGGTTCAAAGTTTATAATCATTTATAACTGCACAGTTACACTGGTTCAAAGTGTATAATCATTTATAGCTGCACAGTTACACTGGTTCAAAGTTTATAATCATTTACAGCTGCACAGTTACACTGGTTCAAAGCTTATAAAACATTTATAACTGCACAGTTACACTGGTTCAAAGTTTATAAAACATTTATAACTGCACAGTTACACTGGTTCAAAGTTCATAAAATATTTATAGCTGCACAGTTACACTGGTTCAAAGTTTATAATCATTTATAGCTGCACAGTTACACTGGTTCAAAGTTTATAATCATTTATAGCTGCAGTTACACTGGTTTAAAGTTTATAATCATTTATAGCTGCAGTTACACTGGATCAAAGTTTATAATCTTTATAGCTGCAGTTACACTGGTTCAAAGTTTATAATCATTTATAACTGCAGTTACACTGGTTCAAAGTTTATAATCATTTATATCTGCACAGTTACATTGGTTCAAAGTTTATAATCATTTATAGCTGCACAGTTACACTGGTTCAAAGTTTATAATCATTTATAACTGCACAGTTGAACTGGTTCAAAGTTTATAATCATTTATAGCTGCACAGTTACACTGGTTCAAAGTTTATATAATCATTTATAGCTGCACAGTTACACTGGTTCAAAGTTTATATAATCATATATAACTGCACAGTTACACTGAATCAAAATTTATAATCATTTATAGCTGCACAGTTACACTGGTACAAAGTTTATATAATCATTTATAGCTGCACAGTTACACTGGTTCAAAGTTTATATAATCATTTATAGCTGCACAGTTACACTGGTTCAAAGTTTATATAATCATTTATAGCTGCACAGTTACCCTGGTTCAAAGTTTATATAATCATTTATAACTGCACAGTTACACCGGTTCAAAGTTTCTAATCATTTATAACTGCACAGTTACACTGGTTCAAAGTTTATAAAACATTTATAACTGCACAGTTACACTGGTTCAAAGTTTATAAATCATTTATAACTGCACAGTTACACTGGTTCAAAGTTTATAATCATTTATAGCTGCACAGTTACATCGGTTCAAAGTTTCTAATCATTTATAGCTGCACAGTTATACTGGTTTAAAGTTTTTAAAACATTTATAACTGCACAGTTACACTGGTTCAAAATTTATAACACATTTATAGTTGCACAGTTACACTGGTTCAAAGTTTATAAAACATTTATAGCTGCACAGTTACACCGGTTCAAAGTTTCTAACCATTTACAACTGCACAGTTACACTGGTTCAAAGTTTATAAAACATTTATAACTGCACAGTTACACTGGTTCAAAGTTTATATAATCATTTATAGCTGCACAGTTACACTGGTTCAAAGTTTATATAATCATTTATAGCTGCACAGTTACACTGGTTCAAAGTTTATAATCATTTATAACTGCACAGTTACACTGAATCAAAATTTATAATCATTTATAGCTGCACAGTTACACTGGTTCAAAGTTTATATAATCATTTATAGCTGCACAGTTACACTGGTTCAAAGTTTATATAATCATTTTTAGCTGCACAGTTACACTGGTTCAAAGTTTATATAATCATTTATAGCTGCACAGTTACACTGGTTCAAAGTTTATATAATCATTTATAACTGCACAGTTACACCGGTTCAAAGTTTCTAATCATTTATAACTGCACAGTTACACTGGTTCAAAGTTTATAAAACATTTATAACTGCACAGTTACACTGGTTCAAAGTTTATAATCATTTATAGCTGCACAGTTACATCGGTTCAAAGTTTCTAATCATTTATAACTGCACAGTTACACTGGTTCAAAGTTTTTAAAACATTTATAACTGCACAGTTACACTGGTTCAAAGTTTATAAAACATTTATAACTGCACAGTTACACTGGTTCAAAGTTTATAAAACATTTATAGCTGCACAGTTACACCGGTTCAAAGTTTCTAATCATTTACAACTGCACAGTTACACTGGTTCAAAGTTTATAAAACATTTATAACTGCACAGTTACACTGGTTCAAAGTTTATAATCATTTATAGCTGCACAGTTACACTGGTTCAAAGTTTATAATCATTTATAGCTGCACAGTTACACTGGTTCAAAGTTTATATAATCATTTATAGCTGCACAGTTACACTGGTTCAAAGTTTATATAATCATTTATAGCTGCACAGTTACACTGGTTCAAAGTTTATATAATCATTTATAGCTGCACAGTTACACTGGTTCAAAGTTTATATAATCATTTATAGCTGCACAGTTACACTGGTTCAAAGTTTATAATCATTTATAACTGCACAGTTACACTGGTTCAAAGTTTATATAATCATTTATAGCTGCACAGTTACACTGGTTCAAAGTTTATATAATCATTTATAGCTGCACAGTTACACTGGTTCAAAGTTAATATAATCATTTATAGCTGCACAGTTACACTGGTTCAAAGTTTATATAATCATTTATAGCTGCACAGTTACACTGGTTCAAAGTTTATAATCATTTATAGCTGCACAGTTACACTGGTTCAAAGTTTATAATCATTTATAGCTGCACAGTTACACTGGTTCAAAGTTTATATAATCATTTATAGCTGCACAGTTACACTGGTTCAAAGTTTATATAATCATTTAAAGCTGCACAGTTACACTGGTTCAAAGTTTATATAACCATTTATAGCTGCACAGTTACACTGGTTCAAAGCTTATAATCATTTATAGCTGCACAGTTACACTGGTTCAAAGTTTTATAATCATTTATAGCTGCACAGTTACACTGGTTCAAAGTTTATATAATCATTTATAGCTGCACAGTTACACTGGTTCAAAGTTTATATAATCATTTATAGCTGCACAGTTACACTGGTTCAAAGTTTATATAATCATTTATAACTGCACAGTTACACCGGTTCAAAGTTTCTAATCATTTATAACTGCACAGTTACACTGGTTCAAAGTTTATAATCATTTATAGCTGCAGTTACACTGGTTCAATGTTTATAATCATTTATAGCTACAGTTACACTGGATCAAAGTTTATAATCATTTATAGCTGCAGTTACACTGGATCAAAGTTTATAATCATTTATAGCTGCAGTTACACTGGTTCAAAGTTTATATAATCATTTATAGCTGCACAGTTACACGTGTTCAAAGTTTATAATCATTTATAACTGCACAGTTACACTGGTTCAAAGTTTCTAATCATTTATAACTGCACAGTTGAACTGGTTCAAAGTTTATAATCATTTATAGCTGCACAGTTACACTGGTTCAAAGTTTATATAATCATTTATAGCTGCACAGTTACACTGGTTCAAAGTTTATATAATCATATATAACTGCACAGTTACACTGGTTCAAAGCTTATAAAACATTTATAACTGCACAGTTACACTGGTTCAAAGTTTATAAAACATTTCTAACTGCACAGTTACACTGGTTCAAAGTTCATAAAACATTTATAGCTGCACAGTTACACTGGTTCAAAGTTTATATAATCATTTATAGCTGCACAGTTACACTGGTTCAAAGTTTATAATCATTTATAGCTGCACAGTTACACTGGTTCAAAGTTTATAATCATTTATAGCTGCAGTTACACTGGTTTAAAGTTTATAATCATTTATAGCTGCAGTTACACTGGATCAAAGTTTATAATCTTTATAGCTGCAGTTACACTGGTTCAAAGTTTTTAAAACATTTATAACTGCACAGTTACACTGGTTCAAAGTTTATAATCATTTATAGCTGCACAGTTACACTGGTTCAAAGTTTATAATCATTTATAGCTGCACAGTTACACTGGTTCAAAGTTTATATAATCATTTATAGCTGCACAGTTACACTGGTTCAAAATTTGAATAATCATTAATAGCTGCACAGTTACACTGGTTCAAAGTTTATATAATCATTTATAGCTGCACAATTACACTGGTTCAAAGTTTATATAATCATTTATAACTGCACAGTTACACTGGTTCAAAGTTTATAATCATTTATAGCTGCACAGTTACATCGGTTCAAAGTTTCTATTCATTTATACCTGCACAGTTACACTGGTTTAAAGTTTTTAAAACATTTATAACTGCACAGTTACACTGGTTCAAAGTTTATATAATCATTTATAGCTGCACAGTTACATCGGTTCAAAGTTTCTAATCATTTATAACTGCACAGTTACACTGGTTTAAAGTTTTTAAAACATTTATAACTGCACAGTTACACTGGTTCAAAGTTTATAATCATTTATAGCTGCACAGTTACACTGGTTCAAAGTTTATAATCATTTATAACTGCACAGTTACACTGGTTCAAAGTTTATAAAACATTTATAACTGCACAGTTACACAGGTTCAAAGTTTATAAAACATTTATAACTGCACAGTTACACTGGTTCAAAGTTTATAAAACATTTATAGCTGCACAGTTACACTGGTTCAAAGTTTATATAATCATTTATAGCTGCACAGTTACACTGGTTCAAAGTTTATAATCATTTATAGCTGCACAGTTACACTGGTTCAAAGTTTATAATCATTTATAGCTGCACAGTTACACTGGTTCAAAGTTTATAATCATTTACAGCTGCACAGTTACACTGGTTCAAAGCTTATAAAACATTTATAACTGCACAGTTACACTGGTTCAAAGTTTATAAAACATTTATAACTGCACAGTTACACTGGTTCAAAGTTCATAAAACATTTATAGCTGCACAGTTACACTGGTTCAAAGTTTATATAATCATTTATAGCTGCACAGTTACATGTGTTCAAAATTTATAATCATTTATAGCTGTAGTTACACTGGTTTAAAGTTTATAATCATTTATAGCTGCAGTTACACTGGATCAAAGTTTATAATCTTTATAGCTGCAGTTACACTGGTTCAAAGTTTATAATCATTTATAGCTGCAGTTACACTGGTTCAAAGTTTATAATCATTTATAGCTGCACAGTTACACTGGTTCAAAGTTTATAATCATTTATAACTGCACAGTTACACTGGTTCAAAGTTTATAATCATTTATAACTGCACAGTTGAACTGGTACAAAGTTTATAATCATTTATAGCTGCACAGTTACACTAATTCAAAGTTTATATAATCATTTATAGCTGCACAGTTACACTGGTTCAAAGTTTATAATCATTTATAACTGCACAGTTACACTGAATCAAAATTTATAATCATTTATAGCTGCACAGTTACACTGGTACAAAGTTTATATAATCATTTATAGCTGCACAGTTACACTGGTTCAAAGTTTATATAATCATTTATAGCTGCACAGTTACACTGGTTCAAAGTTTATATAATCATTTATAGCTGCACAGTTACCCTGGTTCAAAGTTTATATAATCATTTATAACTGCACAGTTACACCGGTTCAAAGTTTCTAATCATTTATAACTGCACAGTTACACTGGTTCAAAGTTTATAAAACATTTATAACTGCACAGTTACACTGGTTCAAAGTTTATAAAACATTTATAACTGCACAGTTACACTGGTTCAAAGTTTATAATCATTTATAGCTGCACAGTTACATCGGTTCAAAGTTTCTAATCATTTATAGCTGCACAGTTACACTGGTTTAAAGTTTTTAAAACATTTATAACTGCACAGTTACACTGGTTCAAAGTTTATAAAACATTTATAGCTGCACAGTTACACTGGTTCAAAGTTTATAAAACATTTATAGCTGCACAGTTACACCGGTTCAAAGTTTCTAACCATTTACAACTGCACAGTTACACTGGTTCAAAGTTTATAAAACATTTATAACTGCACAGTTACACTGGTTCAAAGTTTATATAATCATTTATAGCTGCACAGTTACACTGGTTCAAAGTTTATATAATCATTTATAGCTGCACAGTTACACTGGTTCAAAGTTTATAATCATTTATAACTGCACAGTTACACTGAATCAAAATTTATAATCATTTATAGCTGCACAGTTACACTGGTTCAAAGTTTATATAATCATTTATAGCTGCACAGTTACACTGGTTCAAAGTTTATATAATCATTTATAGCTGCACAGTTACACTGGTTCAAAGTTTATATAATCATTTATAGCTGCACAGTTACACTGGTTCAAAGTTTATATAATCATTTATAACTGCACAGTTACACCGGTTCAAAGTTTCTAATCATTTCTAACTGCACAGTTACACTGGTTCAAAGTTTATAAAACATTTATAACTGCACAGTTACACTGGTTCAAAGTTTATAATCATTTATAGCTGCACAGTTACATCGGTTCAAAGTTTCTAATCAGTTATAACTGCACAGTTACACTGGTTCAAAGTTTTTAAAACATTTATAACTGCACAGTTACACTGGTTCAAAGTTTATAAAACATTTATAACTGCACAGTTACACTGATTCAAAGTTTATAAAACATTTATAGCTGCACAGTTACACCGGTTCAAAGTTTCTAATCATTTACAACTGCACAGTTACACTGGTTCAAAGTTTATAAAACATTTATAACTGCACAGTTACACTGGTTCAAAGTTTATAATCATTTATAGCTGCACAGTTACACTGGTTCAAAGTTTATAATCATTTATAGCTGCACAGTTACACTGGTTCAAAGTTTATATAATCATTTATAGCTGCACAGTTACACTGGTTCAAAGTTTATATAATCATTTATAGCTGCACAGTTACACTGGTTCAAAGTTTATATAATCATTTATAGCTGCACAGTTACACTGGTTCAAAGTTTATATAATCATTTATAGCTGCACAGTTACACTGGTTTAAAGTTTATAATCATTTATAACTGCACAGTTACACTGGTTCAAAGTATATAATCATTTATAGCTGCACAGTTACACTGCTTCAAAGTTTATATAATCATTTATAGCTGCACAGTTACACTGGTTCAAAGTTAATATAATCATTTATAGCTGCACAGTTACACTGGTTCAAAGTTTATATAATCATTTATAGCTGCACAGTTACACTGGTTCAAAGTTTATAATCATTTATAGCTGCACAGTTACACTGGTTCAAAGTTTATAATCATTTATAGCTGCACAGTTACACTGGTTCAAAGTTTATATAATCATTTATAGCTGCACAGTTACACTGGTTCAAAGTTTATATAATCATTTAAAGCTGCACAGTTACACTGGTTCAAAGTTTATATAACCATGTATAGCTGCACAGTTACACTGGTTCAAAGCTTATAATCATTTATAAATGCACAGTTACACTGGTTCAAAGTTTCTAATCATTTATAGCTGCACAGTTACACTGGTTCAAAGTTTATATAATCATTTATAGCTGCACAGTTACATTGGTTCAAAGTTTATATAATCATTTATAGCTGCACAGTTACACTGGTTCAAAGTTTATATAATCATTTATAACTGCACAGTTACACCGGTTCAAAGTTTCTAATCATTTATAACTGCACAGTTACACTGGTTCAAAGTTTATAATCATTTATAGCTGCAGTTACACTGGTTCAATGTTTATAATCATTTATAGCTACAGTTACACTGGATCAAAGTTTATAATCATTTATAGCTGCAGTTACACTGGATCAAAGTTTATAATCATTTATAGCTGCAGTTACACTGGTTCAAAGTTTATATAATCATTTATAGCTGCACAGTTACACGTGTTCAAAGTTTATATAATCATTTATAGCTGCACAGTTACACTGGTTCAAAGTTTATATAATCATTTATAGCTGCACAGTTACACTAGTTCAAAGTTTATATAATCATTTGTAGCTGCACAGTTACATCGGTTCAAAGTTTCTAATCATTTATAGCTGCAGTTACACTGGTTCAAAGTTTATATAATCATTTATAGCTGCACAGTTACACGTGTTCAAAGTTTATAATCATTTATAGCTGCACAGTTACACTGGTTCAAAGTTTATAATCATTTATAACTGCACAGTTACACTGGTTCAAAGTTTATAATCATTTATAATTGCACAGTTGAACTGGTTCAAAGTTTATAATCATTTATAGCTGCACAGTTACACTGGTTCAAAGTTTATATAATCATTTATAGCTGCACAGTTACACTGGTTCAAAGTTTATATAATCATTTATAGCTGCACAGTTACACTGGTTCAAAGTTTATATAATCATTTATAGCTAAACAGTTACACTGGTTCAAAGTTTATATAATCATTTATAACTGTCAGTTACACCGGTTCAAAGTTTCTAATCATTTATAACTGCACAGTTACACTGGTTTAAAGTTTTTAAAACATTTATAACAGCACAGTTACACTGGTTCAAAGTTTATAAAACATTTATAGCTGCACAGTTACACTGGTTCAAAGTTTATAATCATTTATAGCTGCACAGTTACACTGGTTCAAAGTTTATATAATCATTTATAGCTGCACAGTTACACTGGTTCAAAGTTTATATAATCATTTATAGCTGCACAGTTACACTGGTTCAAAGTTTATATAATCATTTATAGCTGCACAGTTACACGTGTTCAAAGTTTATATAATCATTTATAGCTGCACAGTTACACTGGTTCAAAGTTTATATAATCATTTATAGCTGCACAGTTACACTGGTTCAAAGTTTATATAATCATTTGTAGCTGCACAGTTACATCGGTTCAAAGTTTCTAATCATTTATAGCTGCAGTTACACTGGTTCAAAGTTTATATAATCATTTATAGCTGCACAGTTACACTGGTTCAAAGTTTATAATCATTTATAACTGCACAGTTACACTGGTTCAAAGTTTATAATCATTTATAGCTGCACAGTTACATCGGTTCAAAGTTTCTAATCATTTATAGCTGCACAGTTACACTGGTTCAAAGTTTATATAATCATTTATAGCTGCACAGTTACACTGGTTCAAAGTTTATATAATCATTTATAGCTGCACAGTTACACTGGTTCAAAGTTTATAATCATTTATAGCTGCACAGTTACACTGGTTCAAAGTTTATATAATCATTTATAGCTGCACAGTTACACTGGTTCAAAGTTTATATAATCATTTATAGCTGCACAGTTACACTGGTTCAAAGTTTATATAATCATTTATAGCTGCACAGTTACACTGGTTCAAAGTTTATATAATCATTTATAGCTGCACAGTTACACTGGTTCAAAGTTTATATAATCATTTATAGCTGCACAGTTACACTGGTTCAAAGTTTATATAATCATTTATAGCTGCACAGTTACACTGGTTCAAAGTTTATATAATCATTTATAACTGCACAGTTACACCGGTTCAAAGTTTTTAATCATTTATAACTGCACAGTTACACTGGTTCAAAGTTTATATAATCATTTATAGCTGCACAGTTACACTGGTTCAAAGTTTATATAATCATTTATAACTGCACAGTTACACCGGTTCAAAGTTTCTAATCATTTATAACTGCACAGTTACACTGGTTCAAAGTTTATAAAACATTTATAACTGCACAGTTACACTGGTTCAAAGTTTATAAAACATTTATAACTGCACAGTTACACTGGTTCAAAGTTTATAAAACATTTATAGCTGCACAGTTACACTGGTTCAAAGTTTATATAATCATTTATAGCTGCACAGTTACACTGGTTCAAAGTTTATAATCATTTATAACTGCAGTTACACTGGTTCAAAGTTTATAATCTTTATAGCTGCAGTTACACTGGTTCAAAGTTTATAATCATTTATAACTGCAGTTACACTGGTTCAAAGTTTATAATCATTTATAGCTGCACAGTTACACTGGTTCAAAGTTTATAATCATTTATAACTGCACAGTTACACTGGTTCAAAGTTTATAATCATTTATAGCTGCACAGTTACACTGGTTCAAAGTTTATATAATCATTTATAGCTGCACAGTTACACTGGTTCAAAGTTTATATAATCATTTATAGCTGCACAGTTACACTGGTTCAAAGTTTATATAATCATTTATAGCTGCACAGTTACACTGCTTCAAAGTTTATATAATCATTTATAGCTGCACAGTTACACTGGTTCAAAGTTTATATAATCATTTATAGCTGCACAGTTACACTGGTTCAAAGTTTATATAATCATTTATAGCTGCACAGTTACACTGGTTCAAAGTTTATATAATCATTTATAACTGCACAGTTACACCGGTTCAAAGTTTTTAATCATTTATAACTGCACAGTTACACTGGTTCAAAGTTTATAAAACATTTATAACTGCACAGTTACACTGGTTCAAAGTTTATAATCATTTATAGCTGCACAGTTACATCGGTTCAAAGTTTCTAATCATTTATAACTGCACAGTTACACTGGTTCAAAGTTTTTAAAACATTTATAACTGCACAGTTACACTTGTTCAAAGTTTATAAAACATTTATAGCTGCACAGTTACACTGGTTCAAAGTTTATAATCATTTATAGCTGCACAGTTACACTGGTTCAAAGTTTATATAATCATTTATAGCTGCACAGTTACACTGGTTCAAAGTTTATATAATCATTTATAGCTGCACAGTTACACTGGTTTAAAGTTTATATAATCATTTATAGCTGCACAGTTACACGTGTTCAAAGTTTATATAATCATTTATAGCTGCACAGTTACACTGGTTCAAAGTTTATATAATCATTTATAGCTGCACAGTTACACTGGTTCAAAGTTTATATAATCATTTATAGCTGCACAGTTACACTGGTTCAAAGTTTATAATCATTTATAACTGCAGTTACACTGGTTCAAAGTTTATATAATCATTTATAGCTGCACAGTTACACTGGTTCAAAGTTTATAATCATTTATAGCTGCACAGTTACACTGGTTCAAAGTTTATAATCATTTATAACTGCACAGTTACACTGGTTCAAAGTTTATAATCATTTATAACTGCACAGTTGAACTGGTTCAAAGTTTATAATCATTTATAGCTGCACAGTTACACTGGTTCAAAGTTTATATAATCATTTATAGCTGCACAGTTACACTGGTTCAAAGTTTATATAATCATTTATAGCTGCACAGTTACACTGGTTCAAAGTTTATATAATCATTTATAGCTGCACAGTTACACTGGTTCAAAGTTTATATAATCATTTATAGCTGCACAGTTACACTGGTTCAAAGTTTATATAATCATTTATAGCTGCACAGTTACACTGGTTCAAAGTTTATATAATCATTTATAGCTGCACAGTTACACTGGTTCAAAGTTTATATAATCATTTATAACTGCACAGTTACACCGGTTCAAAGTTTTTAATCATTTATAACTGCACAGTTACACTGGTTCAAAGTTTATAAAACATTTATAACTGCACAGTTACACTGGTTCAAAGTTTATAAAACATTTATAACTGCACAGTTACACTGGTTCAAAGTTTATAATCATTTATAGCTGCACAGTTACATCGGTTCAAAGTTTCTAATCATTTATAACTGCACAGTTACACTGGTTTAAAGTTTTTAAAACATTTATAACTGCACAGTTACACTGGTTCAAAGTTTATATAATCATTTATAGCTGCACAGTTACATCGGTTCAAAGTTTCTAATCATTTATAACTGCACAGTTACACTGGTTTAAAGTTTTTAAAACATTTATAACTGCACAGTTACACTGGTTCAAAGTTTATAATCATTTATAGCTGCACAGTTACACTGGTTCAAAGTTTATAATCATTTATAGCTGCACAGTTACACTGGTTCAAAGTTTATATAATCATTTATAGCTGCACAGTTACACTGGTTCAAAGTTTATATAATCATTTATAGCTGCACAGTTACACTGGTTCAAAGTTTATAATCATTTATAGCTGCAGTTACACTGGTTCAAAGTTTATAATCATTTATAGCTGCACAGTTACACTGGTTCAAAGTTTATAATCATTTATAACTGCACAGTTACACTGGTTCAAAGTTTATAATCATTTATAGCTGCACAGTTACACTGGTTCAAAGTTTATATAATCATTTATAGCTGCACAGTTACACTGGTTCAAAGTTTATATAATCATTTATAGCTGCACAGTTACACTGGTTCAAAGTTTATAATCATTTATAGCTGCACAGTTACACTGGTTCAAAGTTTATAATCATTTATAGCTGCACAGTTACACTGGTTCAAAGTTTATATAATCATTTATAGCTGCACAGTTACACTGGTTCAAAGTTTATATAATCATTTATAGCTGCACAGTTACACTGGTTCAAAGTTTATATAATCATTTATAGCTGCACAGTTACACTGGTTCAAAGTTTATAATCATTTATAGCTGCACAGTTACACTGGTTCAAAGTTTATAATCATTTATAGCTGCAGTTACACTGGTTCAATGTTTATAATCATTTATAGCTACAGTTACACTGGATCAAAGTTTATAATCATTTATAGCTGCAGTTACACTGGATCAAAGTTTATAATCATTTATAGCTGCAGTTACACTGGTTCAAAGTTTATATAATCATTTATAGCTGCACAGTTACACGTGTTCAAAGTTTATATAATCATTTATAGCTGCACAGTTACACTGGTTCAAAGTTTATATAATCATTTATAGCTGCACAGTTACACTAGTTCAAAGTTTATATAATCATTTGTAGCTGCACAGTTACATCGGTTCAAAGTTTCTAATCATTTATAGCTGCAGTTACACTGGTTCAAAGTTTATATAATCATTTATAGCTGCACAGTTACACGTGTTCAAAGTTTATAATCATTTATAGCTGCACAGTTACACTGGTTCAAAGTTTATAATCATTTATAACTGCACAGTTACACTGGTTCAAAGTTTATAATCATTTATAATTGCACAGTTGAACTGGTTCAAAGTTTATAATCATTTATAGCTGCACAGTTACACTGGTTCAAAGTTTATATAATCATTTATAGCTGCACAGTTACACTGGTTCAAAGTTTATATAATCATTTATAGCTGCACAGTTACACTGGTTCAAAGTTTATATAATCATTTATAGCTGCACAGTTACACTGGTTCAAAGTTTATATAATCATTTATAACTGCACAGTTACACCGGTTCAAAGTTTCTAATCATTTATAGCTGCACAGTTACACTGGTTCAAAGTTTATAAAACATTTATAACTGCACAGTTACACTGGTTCAAAGTTTATAAAACATTTATAACTGCACAGTTACACTGGTTCAAAGTTTATAATCATTTATAGCTGCACAGTTACACTGGTTCAAAGTTTATATAATCATTTATAGCTGCACAGTTACACTGGTTCAAAGTTTATATAATCATTTATAGCTGCACAGTTACACTGGTTCAAAGTTTATATAATCATTTATAGCTGCACAGTTACACGGGTTCAAAGTTTATATAATCATTTATAGCTGCACAGTTACACTGGTTCAAAGTTTATATAATCATTTATAGCTGCACAGTTACACTGGTTCAAAGTTTATATAATCATTTATAGCTGCACAGTTACATCGGTTCAAAGTTTATAATCATTTATAGCTGCACAGTTACACTGGTTCAAAGTTTATATAATCATTTATAGCTGCACAGTTACACTGGTTCAAAGTTTATAATCATTTATAACTGCACAGTTACACTGGTTCAAAGTTTATAATCATTTATAGCTGCACAGTTACATCGGTTCAAAGTTTCTAATCATTTATAGCTGCACAGTTACACTGGTTCAAAGTTTATATAATCATTTATAGCTGCACAGTTACACTGGTTCAAAGTTTTTATAATCATTTATAGCTGCACAGTTACACTGGTTCAAAGTTTATAATCATTTATAGCTGCACAGTTACACTGGTTCAAAGTTTATATAATCATTTATAGCTGCACAGTTACACTGGTTCAAAGTTTATATAATCATTTATAGCTGCACAGTTACACTGGTTCAAAGTTTATATAATCATTTATAGCTGCACAGTTACACTGGTTCAAAGTTTATATAATCATTTATAGCTGCACAGTTACACTGGTTCAAAGTTTATATAATCATTTATAGCTGCACAGTTACACTGGTTCAAAGTTTATATAATCATTTATAACTGCACAGTTACACTGGTTCAAAGTTTATATAATCATTTATAACTGCACAGTTACACCGGTTCAAAGTTTTTAATCATTTATAACTGCACAGTTACACTGGTTTAAAGTTTATATAATCATTTATAGCTGCACAGTTACACTGGTTCAAAGTTTATATAATCATTTATAACTGCACAGTTACACCGGTTCAAAGTTTCTAATCATTTATAACTGCACAGTTACACTGGTTCAAAGTTTATAAAACATTTATAACTGCACAGTTACACTGGTTCAAAGTTTATAAAACATTTATAACTGCACAGTTACACTGGTACAAAGTTTATAAAACATTTATAGCTGCACAGTTACACTGGTTCAAAGTTTATATAATCATTTATAGCTGCACAGTTACACTGGTTCAAAGTTTATATAATCATTTATAACTGCAGTTACACTGGTTCAAAGTTTATAATCTTTATAGCTGCAGTTACACTGGTTCAAAGTTTATAATCATTTATAACTGCAGTTACACTGGTTCAAAGTTTATAATCATTTATAGCTGCACAGTTACACTGGTTCAAAGTTTATAATCATTTATAACTGCACAGTTGAACTGGTTCAAAGTTTATAATCATTTATAGCTGCACAGTTACACTGGTTCAAAGTTTATATAATCATTTATAGCTGCACAGTTACACTGGTTCAAAGTTTATATAATCATTTATAGCTGCACAGTTACACTGGTTCAAAGTTTATATAAGCATTTATAGCTGCACAGTTACACTGCTTCAAAGTTTATATAATCATTTATAGCTGCACAGTTACACTGGTTCAAAGTTTATATAATCATTTATAGCTGCACAGTTACACTGGTTCAAAGTTTATATAATCATTTATAGCTGCACAGTTACACTGGTTCAAAGTTTATATAATCATTTATAACTGCACAGTTACACCGGTTAAAAGTTTTTAATCATTTATAACTGCACAGTTACACTGGTTCAAAGTTTATAAAACATTTATAACTGCACAGTTACACTGGTTCAAAGTTTATAATCATTTATAGCTGCACAGTTACATCGGTTCAAAGTTTCTAATCATTTATAACTGCACAGTTACACTGGTTTAAAGTTTTTAAAACATTTATAACTGCACAGTTACACTGGTTCAAAGTTTATAAAACATTTATAGCTGCACAGTTACACTGGTTCAAAGTTTATAATCATTTATAGCTGCACAGTTACACTGGTTCAAAGTTTATATAATCATTTATAGCTGCACAGTTACACTGGTTCAAAGTTTATATAATCATTTATAGCTGCACAGTTACACTGGTTCAAAGTTTATATAATCATTTATAGCTGCACAGTTACACTGGTTCAAAGTTTATATAATCATTTATAGCTGCACAGTTACACTGGTTCAAAGTTTATATAATCATTTATAGCTGCACAGTTACACTGGTTCAAAGTTTATATAATCATTTATAGCTGCACAGTTACATTGGTTCAAAGTTTACTAATCATTTATAGCTGCACAGTTACACTGGTTCAAAGTTTATATAATCATTTATAGCTGCACAGTTACACGTGTTCAAAGTTTATAATCATTTATAGCTGCACAGTTACACTGGTTCAAAGTTTATAATCATTTATAACTGCACAGTTACACTGGTTCAAAGTTTATAATCATTTATAATTGCACAGTTGAACTGGTTCAAAGTTTATAATCATTTATAGCTGCACAGTTACACTGGTTCAAAGTTTATATAATCATTTATAGCTGCACAGTTACACTGGTTCAAAGTTTATATAATCATCTATAGCTGCACAGTTACACTGGTTCAAAGTTTATATAAGCATTTATAGCTGCACAGTTACACTGCTTCAAAGTTTATATAATCATTTATAGCTGCACAGTTACACTGGTTCAAAGTTTATATAATCATTTATAGCTGCACAGTTACACTGGTTCAAAGTTTATATAATCATTTATAGCTGCACAGTTACACTGGTTCAAAGTTTATATAATCATTTATAACTGCACAGTTACACCGGTTCAAAGTTTTTAATCATTTATAACTGCACAGTTACACTGGTTCAAAGTTTATAAAACATTTATAACTGCACAGTTACACTGGTTCAAAGTTTATAAAACATTTATAACTGCACAGTTACACTGGTTCAAAGTTTATAATCATTTATAGCTGCACAGTTACATCGGTTCAAAGTTTCTAATCATTTATAACTGCACAGTTACACTGGTTTAAAGTTTTTAAAACATTTATAACTGCACAGTTACACTGGTTCAAAGTTTATATAATCATTTATAGCTGCACAGTTACATTGGTTCAAAGTTTCTAATCATTTATAACTGCACAGTTACACTGGTTTAAAGTTTTTAAAACATTTATAACTGCACAGTTACACTGGTTCAAAGTTTATAATCATTTATAGCTGCACAGTTACACTGGTTCAAAGTTTATAATCATTTATAGCTGCACAGTTACACTGGTTCAAAGTTTATATAATCATTTATAGCTGCACAGTTACACTGGTTCAAAGTTTATATAATCATTTATAGCTGCACAGTTACACTGGTTCAAAGTTTATAATCATTTATAGCTGCACAGTTACACTGGTTCAAAGTTTATATAATCATTTATAGCTGCACAGTTACACTGGTTCAAAGTTTATATAATCATTTATAGCTGCACAGTTACACTGGTTCAAAGTTTATAATCATTTATAGCTGCACAGTTACACTGGTTCAAAGTTTATATAATCATTTATAGCTGCACAGTTACACTGGTTCAAAGTTTATATAATCATTTATAGCTGCACAGTTACACTGGTTCAAAGTTTATATAATCATTTATAGCTGCACAGTTACACTGGTTCAAAGTTTATAATCATTTATAGCTGCACAGTTACACTGGTTCAAAGTTTTTAATCATTTATAACTGCACAGTTACACTGGTTCAAAGTTTATAAAACATTTATAACTGCACAGTTACACTGGTTCAAAGTTTATAAAACATTTATAACTGCACAGTTACACTGGTTCAAAGTTTATAATCATTTATAGCTGCACAGTTACATCGGTTCAAAGTTTCTAATCATTTATAACTGCACAGTTACACTGGTTTAAAGTTTTTAAAACATTTATAACTGCACAGTTACACTGGTTCAAAGTTTATATAATCATTTATAGCTGCACAGTTACATCGGTTCAAAGATTCTAATCATTTATAACTGCACAGTTACACTGGTTCAAAGTTTATAATCATTTATAGCTGCACAGTTACACTGGTTCAAAGTTTATAATCATTTATAGCTGCAGTTACACTGGTTCAAAGTTTATAATCATTTATAGCTGCAGTTACACTGGTTCAAAGTTTATAATCATTTATAACTGCAGTTACACTGGTTCAAAGTTTATATAATCATTTATAGCTGCACAGTTACATGTGTTCAAAGTTTATAATCATTTATAGCTGCACAGTTACACCGGTTCAAAGTTTATAAACATTTATAGCTGCACAGTTACACTGGATCAAAGTTTATAATCTTTATAGCTGCAGTTACACTGGTTCAAAGTTTATAATCATTTATAACTGCAGTTACACTGGTTCAAAGTTTATAATCATTTATAGCTGCACAGTTACACTGGTTCAAAGTTTCTAATCATTTATAACTGCACAGTTACACTGGTTCAAAGTTTATAATCATTTATAACTGCACAGTTACACTGGTTTAAAGTTTTTAAAACATTTATAACTGCACAGTTACACTGGTTCAAAATTTATATAATCATTTATAACTGCACAGTTACACTGGTTCAAAGTTTATAATCATTTATAACTGCACAGTTACACTGGTTCAAAGTTTATAATCATTTATAGCTGCACAGTTACACTGGTTCAAAGTTTATATAATCATTTATAGCTGCACAGTTACACTGGTTCAAAGTTTATATAATCATTTATAGCTGCACAGTTACACTGGTTCAAAGTTTATATAATCATTTATAGCTGCACAGTTACACTGGTTCAAAATTTATAATCATTTATAACTGCACAGTTACACTGGTTCAAAGTTTATAAAACATTTATAACTGCACAGTTACACAGGTTCAAAGTTTATAAAACATTTATAACTGCACAGTTACACTGGTTCAAAGTTTATAAAACATTTATAGCTGCACAGTTACACTGGTTCAAAGTTTATATAATCATTTATAGCTGCACAGTTACACTGGTTCAAAGTTTATAATCATTTATAACTGCACAGTTACACTGGTTCAAAGTGTATAATCATTTATAGCTGCACAGTTACACTGGTTCAAAGTTTATAATCATTTACAGCTGCACAGTTACACTGGTTCAAAGCTTATAAAACATTTATAACTGCACAGTTACACTGGTTCAAAGTTTATAAAACATTTATAACTGCACAGTTACACTGGTTCAAAGTTTATAAAATATTTATAGCTGCACAGTTACACTGGTTCAAAGTTTATAATCATTTATAGCTGCACAGTTACACTGGTTCAAAATTTATAATCATTTATAGCTGTAGTTACACTGGTTTAAAGTTTATAATCATTTATAGCTGCAGTTACACTGGATCAAAGTTTATAATCTTTATAGCTGCAGTTACACTGGTTCAAGTTTATAATCATTTATAACTGCA